>OMNZ01109091.1:16642-54950 GCA_900303255.1 Lesueurigobius sanzi | reverse complement strand
GAATTTGTATAGCTTTAGCAAGTTTTTTATTAATTAGGTTCAAATTTTCAATAGAGGCCAAATATGATTTTAAGTCTGATTCTTTGAAATTGATCCATGAAGGGACTTTCTCACTCCATTTCATTTTGTGGATGTAATATTTTGCAAGTATTATGATTAAATTTATTATATATGTTTCATCAGCTGAAAAGGTGGGATTATCGAAGATTAATAATATTTGAAGTTTTGTCAATATAATACTCTTTCTAATTATTCTTGAAAGGTAATTTTGTACATCAGACCAGAAGGTACAGACAAGAGGGCATTCAACAAAAAGATGTTCAATACTTTCACCATCACCTTCACAAAAGGAGCACTTGTTACGAATATCATGAAAAAAACGGCATATATAATCTTTTACTGCGTAATATCTATGTATAATTTTGAATAAACATTCTTTGACTTTGTTATTAAGAATATACTTATAAGATAAAAGAAAAACTGAACTCCACTGTTTTCTACTCATGAGAACCCATTTTTGTTTACAGATGGGATTTGAATAATCATCAAATTGAGCTCTGATAAATCTATTTGTACATTTCTTATCAAGGAGACTTATTCCCTCTACAGTGACGGATCGTTCGTTAATAATTACCTCATTTAACTGTATGTTATTTGCTAGAGAAACTATACTTTGTGGAATTGAGTTAATCACCATTTCAAACTCTCTGCGAGTAGTTTCAATATTGTACTTGTCTATAAATTCACTGAGAAGACTGGACATTGCCCACTAAATAAGACAAGACACTGCAGATGACAGAGTATGAGACAGGATCCAGATGTCCGAGTGACAAGCTATTGCTCTCTAAATGGAGTAAATAATGAAGGATTATTTACCCTGCATACTCTCTTGACATACCTCAGAGTTTTATTAAACAAATCAATCAAAACAATTTCAACTTCATCTGGAAAAACAGAGAAGGAAACATGATATTGCCAAGTCCTTAGAGGAAGGTGCTCTTAATGCTATTGATTTTGATCCAATGAACGGTGCTTAAAAATTAAGGTGGTTACAAAACTTTATAACTCATATAAATACGTTATGGTTGAACCTCCCTGCTAAAATATATACTCCAAAGTCGGTCATTTCATCAACAAATCCTACAATACTGGAAATTAATATATAAACATAACTTCACACCCCAACACACCAATATGGAACAATTGATATATCCTTATAAAAACAAAATATTTTTATTTAAAAGATTGGGATGAACAAGGAATATGGTCGGTTTTATATTTAATGGATGAGAGAGGGAACTTTAACTTTGATGATTAAATAAATACAATACTGTTTGTGCAATTCAACTGTTTTCTGATGTTATTATTAATGCAATCCCATAAGGTATTATATGCACTTTAACATGTTCTATACACAAATGCTGTTCCTCGTTTATCCTCTTTATTAGTTCAAAACAGCCCCTTTGAGTACAAAAAATGTAGTAACAAATTTCTGAGAACTACAGTAACTAATGGACATTTTCCCGTACCCCTTAGAAGACAAAGTTTAATGAAAGGATTTACCAGTCAAAATCTTAGCAATATTAGATGCAATTATGTAAAATTTCCTGTCCCACTTAAAGCTAAAGAGGTACACTTTAAAACTATAAACAATATTTTTCCCTGTACAGAATTTTTACATTCAACATGGTGACACTGACAATGAATGTGAGTTTTGTAGAAACAATATAGAAACCAAAGAACACTTTTTTTACATGTATTTTTACAAAGATTTTCTGGAACAGCTTTTGTTTATGGGCTGCTTATAATGATTTGTGTATTTTGTCTTTGACTAGTGATGTGAAATTTGGTCTCGTGTTGGAAAACAAGAGAAAACAGTTTACATTGAATAATTTAATTATTTTTGGCAAAACATTTATACACAAATGTAAATTTGGTGATACTAAACCTGCTTTTTTAATTTCTAAAAGAATTGATAAATCTTATTAAAACTGTGTAACTCTACGAAGGCATTATAGCTGTACAACAACATGATGGCACTGTCTTTCAACCCCAATGCACCTTGATACTGTTCTTGGCTTTCATATTTGTTGCCTTTTATTTTATGTAACTATGCTGCCCACCTGTTACTCATTTTACAAGCCTATAAGCTTACTTTGTCAATTAATAAATATTTAATAAAAAAGTGTAGCAGGGCAGCAAGGGCACAGATAAGGGAACTGGTGGGGTTTCTAAAGGATATAGGTGTTTTTTGAGTGTAGGTAGTTTCTTTCTTCCTCTCTTTTCTTTTTATATTTTTCTGTGCACACAGAGAAGAGAGAAGTTCACTGTCTGACGCATATTCCGGAACAGTAGGAGGCGGTAATGCTCCTTTAAGCTGGTTGCCAACCGCCGTAAACCAAAAAGAAGAAGTAGTTCCGTAGTCACCGACGTTTGCTTCTTACTGTAAACACCGAACGTATAGGCCGTTTTAACGATTTTATAGAAAATATTAACATTGTAATAATCTATTCACAGCATGCCGTCCTCGGACCGGTCCAGCTCCGACGGTGCGCGCAGTCCTCGCACCAGGAAGCCGTGGCCTCGCTCCCGCAGCCAGAGTCGTAGTTTGTCTCCGGATAGTTTTGGTCCGAAACTCCCCAGACCACGAAATAAAGAACGGGAACGAGAGGAGCGCGAGCTACGACTAAGAGAGGCCAGGAACATCAAACGAATCAGAATAGGGAGCCCCCATAGGAGTCGGTCCCGATCCAGATCTAGGTCTAGGGATCGTCACGCCACAAGCACCAATAATAACCACAGTCACTGGTCTGAGCGGGATGGTTTTAGCAAACACGATGGCTTCAGGGATGAATATTATTACGACCAACAAAGAGACGACGCTCAGAGACAGAGACAAGAAGCTTTTATTGCCAGGTAAGATATTTTATAAAACAATTTGGTAATAACACAAGTGTCCTAAATCTATCCATTTTGACTAACTCTGTAATTATAGGCGTCTGCAAGAAAGAGAAAGAATTGGAGAACTGGGCTGTCCTGAAGTTTGGGGATATTCACCTAGAGTGAAAGAACCAGAGTAAGTTGTTTAAAATGTTATTTTTCTTACTGTACTTTTCTTTGTTATCCTTACTATTCTCTTTATAGCTCTGATGAATTTACTCCTGTTGAAGACGAGAAAAATAGCAGTTCTGAATCAAGTTCTGAAGGTAATTGAAATCCTGATAATACAGAGACATCCCATTATTGATACCAATTATTATCTCGGTTGTTATTTTTCAGAAGAGAAAAAGAAGAAAAAGAAGAAGAAAAAGAAATCTAAAAAGAAAAAGAATAAAAAACACTCCGAGGACAGCGACCTGGAATCTGATTCTGATGGTATATTAAAAGGGATTGTCAAATGATTTCAGTGCTCTTTTATTATATAATGACAAAACAGTTTTGCTTCTTTTTCATAGATGAAACGCTGAAGAAGAAGAAAAAGAAAAAGAAGAGCAAGAAGTTTGTTTCTACTGATTTTTGTAGTTTATGTGGTTTTGGCCACAGACCATTCATTAAAAATGCTCTTTTCCAAAGGTCCAAGAAGTCCAAGAAAAAGAAGATGAAGAAAAATCGTAAGGAATCTAGCGAATCCAGCAGTGAGGAGTCAGGTGAAGAAGACGAGGAGGATGGTGGTGCTGTGATGTGGGTGGAGAAAACCTGCATGGATGAGCATGTGGTTGGCCCTGAAGCTCCCCTCACACATCTGTCCCAGGATGACAAACCACTGGAGTGAGTACATTGGGCCTCAAATGTATTGTAAGAATTGTCTTTTTCTAACAAATCTTCGTCCTACAGTTTTGGACATGCGCTGCTCCCAGGTGAAGGTGCAGCTATGGCAGAATTTGTGAAAGCTGGCAAGCGTATTCCAAGAAGAGGAGAAATCGGTCTCACCAGTGATGAGATTGCAGACTTTGAAAAATCTGGCTACGTGATGAGCGGCAGCAGGTTTGTGATTGGAAATGCCTTTATGTGTACGTCACAACTAGTAGCTCACAAACAGATGGGTATGGTTTCAGAGTGTTAAAACAAGATGATATCTGACCAGAGTCAATTCCATATTTTAGTGCATTCACACCAAAAGCATCAACTCATGACACGCGCTTCTAGTTGGTCTCTTGAACATGTTGCAGATATTCGCTAGAATTGTCTACTCAAGTGATTCTGTTCGCTTCTGTTCCTATGTTTTTTACCATATGCTTTTCACTGAGCCTCTGTATGACTAGTATTACTTTCTTCTGAAGTAATACTAGTCAGGCAAATGTTTGATGCCAGGGCCACATTGGGTCTTTGAACTTACCTGGAGGGCCAGATCTGGAGAGTATTGGGACATTTCAGAATCAGAATAGAGTTTATTGCCATTGTCAATGAAGGTTTCACAGACTAGGAACTTTCTTTGGTGTACTCGTGCAACATGAAACATAAAATATAGATAAAAATAAAGATAAATAATGAACGAAACGTTCAGTTCTCAATTAGTCACCTGAACAAATTAAAAATAAAAGTAAAACATTGGCTTGGTTTTCACTACCTTTTTAGTCAGTGCATATCAAGCTTGATTAGGTTTTGTAGGATGGATTGAAGGGCTAGGTGCACCGCATTTGGCCCCTGGGCCTTAGTTTGCCACCTCTGCACTAGGTGATTCCCTGCCCAACACTCCCCTCCTCGGCACTGTTTTGTTCCTTCCTGCCTGTGCAGTGCGCAGGCCACAGTGGCTTCCATGGCCCTCAACAAAGCCCTGGCCTCTACATCCTATACATGGCCTGTGCAGCGAGTAGATACTTCTGAATCACTGCTTTACACTACAGTAAAAGAAGACCACACACCCCTATTCATCAACACTATTTTGCCAAATAATACGTGTTATATGTATGTATACATGTTATAATAAAGTGTTTTTTAAGTGTGCAGTACCTGTCTGTTCAGCAATGTCATAATTAAATCCCATTCAAAACATATTAGTGACCCAAAGCGCCCATGCACAAATCTTAGTTCCATCTCTTTTCAGACCTAGTGTTTTGGAGGTAAATAAACTGATGTAGGAAAGCTGTGGTTGTGTAGCTCCAGGTTCACAGGCAGATCAGCCACAGCCCATGAATGTCCGTTTCACTTGTTTCTTCACTCACTCCCCATTCAGCTGGTTGGCATGTCGAGCCCATGCATTACAGAGCTTTGTCACGGATTGGTTAATCCTAAACAACTTCTACTTGAGCCGCCTGTCACTTGTAATACCCACTTGTGTTCAATCTGTGGGTCAAATGCTCAAGGCGCTGGATCTGCATCATGTGATCCACTTTTTTTTGCACGGGGCGCACCTTCAAATGGAGATTACATATAATTCACAAGCGCCAACCGCCTCAGTCTTGTTTGATTGGACCACACCATTCTCACCCTTTCTTTTTGTTGCACTGTGTCAAAACCCATCAGGTATCGTGTTATTTGGGAGGCTGCATATTAAAAACAAAACATTACTCTCTGACTGTTCATGTACATTCAAACAAAAACTGGACATTTTTAATGGGTGTGTTTAATGGGACCTACAGTCTCCAGCCCCGATTTGTGGCCACTTTGGTAGAAACGTTGGTGTACATACACACATTTAATTGTTAAGGATTTTTAACAAACCTTTTACTTATTAAGCCATATATTCAACTCACAGGTGAGGGTGAAAAGGATTATAGCAGGTCACGAGGGTCTTGCTGGGCTGTGATGTCATAATATAATGTGTGTCTCTTTACAGGCATCGTCGTATGGAAGCTGTGCGTTTGAGAAAGGAAAACCAGATTTACAGTGCAGATGAGAAACGTGCTCTGGCTTCATTTAACCAGGAAGAGAGGAGGAAAAGGGAAAGCAAGATCCTGTCAAGCTTCAGAGAAATGGTGTACAGAAAAACAAAAGGCAAAGAGGAGAAATAACCTTTTTTGCCAGTGTCAACCCTTTCGATTATATACTCTTATGTACATTTGAGGAGAGAAACTGTCTTTTTAAAAGTAAAATATTGTACTAATGGATAAAATGTGTCAAGCTATGGGGAATTTCCATGAAGTATAATGGATTTTTGTTAATGTTTATGTAAATAAACAATTTTCTGATATTTACCACATCACAATTTGTTCGGGTGTTGGTCATTTATTTAAAATCAATGCGGGTTGAAATACATTTTTCTGAAAATAGGTTAACTTGACATTTTACTACAAAGCATCTGCAATTGAAGGTCTGCAGTTATTTGATGTTCTCAAGTCCCTGTTGAAACAAAATAATGTTGCATTATTAATTCGCATTTGAATCAAACCTTGGTATTTCTTTTTTTTAAGTAACACGTCGTGAACTTTATTGTCATACTGTCATAAATTAGTTACCCTCGAGTCGAAGTACCGTCCAGTTCCAGACACACGTCTGTCTCTTTCCATAAGGTACCATTGCCAGGGAACCCGAGCAATCCTCTTTTCCTACGAGACAAATACTGTGCTTTTAACATTTGGCTCAATAATAAAAGATAAAACGATCAAATTTGCATTGCACTACATCATCACATTACCTTGCCTCCGTTGGTGAACCTGTGGATATTTGCAGTAGCGATACCAGGAATCATTAAACATACTGTCATGACAGCGAACCCGGGCAATATTTCATACCACATGGTGAAAAGGTTTGAAGACAGATGTCCTCTACGAAATCATTCACGTTTTCTCCTTTCTCCAAACGCTCTGTTTTGCTAAATTGGCTAAAGGGCTAGCAAAATGTCGAACGTCCCAATGACCTCCTACAAAGGAAGCGTGATGCTTTTGATTTTCAATTTAAAAAGCACGAGTTGTTTAGAGTAAAATTTTCCGATAAATATGAAAATGAAATGGACATTTCCATTTGAGATACATATTTTTGCGGTTATAAAAGCAAAGACATGAACACAAGTAAAGAGTACACAAAAGGAAAAAAGCAAACGCATTTTCTTATTTTTCACATTGCTTTTATTTAGAAAGTAACCGGAAATCAATACTGCTGTAGACAATCGTGAATTTATGAATCGTATGAAGCTAGAAGTTTAGGGTTTCTAAAAAAAATAAAAAATATATTAGTTTTAATCAGATGTACACATCAATGAATAAACGTATATCGAAATCAATTCAATATCAAAATTGATTGTAGACGCCCCCTTATGGTGGAGGTACCTCATTACAGCAAAACCAACACGGAGGAAGTTTG
This sequence comes from Lesueurigobius sanzi, assembly GCA_900303255.1. Classification (NCBI taxonomy): domain Eukaryota; kingdom Metazoa; phylum Chordata; class Actinopteri; order Gobiiformes; family Gobiidae; genus Lesueurigobius; species Lesueurigobius sanzi. The sequence goes on along the minus strand of OMNZ01109091.1, from coordinate 47,711 downwards.
TTATCGCAACCTGCTAACGGCTAACAAGCTAGAAAGTAAACAACAGTGAGAACAGGACATGATCTGAAATACACAAGTGTTGCAGCTATGAAAGAAGATAAGGAAAACACGCGACCGAAAGACAAAAAATTTGAAATCAAGAGTGAAGATGGAGAAAAGATAGAGAGGTCTAACATGATGAAGGAAAAGAAAGAGGCCATGACAAAGGTAAAACTTGCTAGTTAGCTGAGTTCAAAACAACACTTAGCTAATTTACAATATACTATTAGTGTTATAAACTGTGATTAAAAATGGTTGGATACAGTCTGGACATTTCACTTTTGCCAAGGTGGAAATAACAACTCGATTAACGCTAGCTAAGCCTGTTGCAGAAGCAGTCCATTTAGTTAACTTTTAGCTATACATTGATATACAGTATATTGACAATAATCTCCATTAGATTGTCATCAGGCGGTTACCACCAACTATTACTAAGGAGGAGCTGGAGGAACAGTTGCAACCGCTTCCTGAAGTGGACTATTTGGAGTTTTTCTCAAATGACACCAGGTATAAGTAGTATCATTGCAATAGCCATTTGTTTCTCTTCAAATTTTGCATAATTTTACGTTTGTTTGTTTTTCAGCCTCTTCCCTCATCTTTTTGCAAGAGCCTATATTAATTTTAAAAATCAGGAGGACATCATATTGTTCAGAGATCGGTTTGATGGATATGTATTTATTGATAGCAAAGGTATGTATCCATTTGACATGCTTAAGTTTAGTTGTAGTGCTATTGTTGTTATATTCTATTCTATCGACACAGGACAGGAATATCCTGCTATTGTTGAGTTTGCTCCATTTCAAAAAACTTCCAAGAAACGAACTAAGAAAAAAGATGCCAAATGTGGAACAATAGCTGAAGGTAATTCATCTGTAAAAGTAATTAGCAACTGTATCAGCTAATCATGTTGTAACAATTGTTTAAATGTACATTTTAAGATCTGGATTACAAAAGGTTTCTTGAATATTACAATGGGGATGATGAAAAACTGACTACCACACCTGCAACATTGCTTGAGGAGGTTGAAGCAAGAACGAAGGAACTTGTTGGTGAGTTAACACATTGTGTGCTATTGTCTCTGAAAATGTAAATTTGCCATGGCTAATTAAAGATAATTTTCTTTAAGGGAAAAAAACAACACCTCTGCTGGATTACCTAAAGAATAAACAGGTAATACAGGTACAGTTGTATTTTAAGTCATTGCAGAAACATGTAAAATATTATAATCACATTCAACAGAGAATTAGGGAGGAAAAGAAAGAGGAAAGAAGAAGAAGAGAACTGGAACGCAAGCGTCTTCGTGATGAAGAGCGCCGTAAGTGGAGAGAGGAAGAAAGAAGAAAGCGCAAAGAAGCAGACAAAGTGAAGCGACTTGAAAAGACCCAAGAAAAAGACAAAGACCAAGTTAAAGACGAACCAAAGATCAAGGCATGTGACATGCTCTACTATTCTTAAAGCAGCACTTCAGAAAAAATAGAATAAAGTACATGCAGTATTTCACTACGTATGTTTTAATTGGTAAGATACCACATGTGTGTTTATGGTGAGCCAGCTAACATCTACTGACTCGTGGTTTTGCTGAGAGCGGGACATCACCACCTTGTCATGTTGCTGTGCTTTGAGCTCATCTAGAGATCACTAGGTTTTAATACTTTTGGTTCTCTTATTGTAATTTGATTGCAAAAATAGTATTGTTTTTGTCTTCAGGAGCACTGTTATTGTTTCGTAACACTGGCAACTTTCCTTTAGAGTGAGTTTTACTACAGTTCAATAGTTGCTTTTGAGACATAACAATATAACATGGAATGGTCCGCAGTGTGGCTTTAATTGCAGTAAAAAGAATTTGTGATCTAAACCATGATTTATTACATTGTAGCTTCTCAAAAAGCCAGAGCGAGGTGATGACGGGGATACTGAAAAATCGAAAGAAAAGCTGAAGAAACAAGAGAAACCAAATAAAGAAGACAGACCAGTAGAAAGCTCTGATCAGAAGAGACGTCAAAACAACGACCAAAAGGAAGATCGGGGCAGAAAGTTAGTGTTTTTGTCATGCAATTTATCTTTCATATACTGTACCTTTTGTTAAACTTAAATGTGTTTTAACAGGCCTCTTGTACTGGTTTTCTTAACAGGGATGAAGAGGGGAGAAAAGGATACAAAGATCACGCACCACGTGACAGAGACCGAGATCGAGACAGAGATCATCGTGACAGAGACCGAGATACGAGATCGAGAGACACGAGACCGGGAGAAAGAACGGCGCCTAAAAGAGAAAGAGCGACTCCGACGGCAAGATGAAGATCGCAGAAGGAGGAGGGAACGTCACGATGGAGAAAATACATATAAAAAGAGAGAAGATGACTTTAAAAAGGAAAAAGAGCATGGCATTGAAAAGAAAAAGATTGAAAACGTAGGAGACTTTCCTCAAAAGGAAAAAACAGAAAAAAACACGAAAGACAACAAGAAGGAGGATAGCAGTAAAAGAGAGCGTCTACGGAATAAGGTTGTACAATGTTTACTTCACTTAATACAGAACCACATTTGCCAATTGCCATATCACTGTTGTTTTTCTGTGTCAAAGGATCGCCCTGCCATTCAGCTGTACCAGCCCGGTGCTCGTCGCAATCGTACTCCTGTGACTGGAGCAGGGGATTCTACAGACAGGAAGGCAGATGTAGAGACCACAAAGGGGCCGGAGAAGGGAAACGACTGAGCTCATAGTGTGGAGACAGTGCCATAGCCTCTGCAGACTGGCAGCATGTGCTCGTAGAGTCTGACCAATTATCTTTTTGATTTAGTTGGGGAAGGCACTAATGATTTACCTTTTGTATTGCAATACGGTACATTAGATGAAGCCAAATTTACATGGACCATGAAAATCTAAGTGACCTTATTTCAGTATGGTGTCTTTTGATATGAAGTGAGTAACACAAGTACATCCTCCTTTATGTTAATGTTTCTATCACATATAGGTTTTTCATTTAACTTTAACAATCAGCTATTTAAACTGTCGCATAGAGCTTATTGTTTGTCCACTTCAGGTCAAGGATTATGCATCATTACTGCTTAAAAAGAGTTACAAGTGCATTGAATATATTGCATGGAATAAGACATTGCCATTGATGTTTGCGGTTTCCTGAGGAAAAATGGAGTAATCAAATTGTGGCCTTTTCTATTTACGATCCCCAATGCTGCTCCTTTTTAAAACTGTGATGCACTATACTAAACTAATACAATAAATGCTGATGGTAACACCTTTGAAATAAATAAATCATAATTTCTAAACCTTTTTGTATTATTTCATGAAGTACCATTAGTACAAAGAACAGGATCATTTTTATTGCCATTGCCAGTGTAAAGGATCCATACACTAGGAATAGGCTCTCCCTGTTGGGTCAACTGAGAAGCTTTGATGTAAGACTATGCCTTACCAGATGTTTATCAGTCCTTGATTGAGATTACTGCTTTGTCTTGATTTGACTATATAACTGTAAAAAATAATTTACAGAAACTGTAAAGCAGCTGATGATAGCCATGCACCCACTGTCCCACCACTTGGAGCTCCTTCCATGAGGGCAGAGATGCAGACGTTCTTGTGCTAAAAAAAACTGTCCAGCAATTTCTTTGTGCCCTACTGTGCCATCATGGAGCTGAAACAATTGTACCTTCAGTCTGCCTTTCCTTGACGAGTCAAATCTGCTGTTGTGTCTGCAATGAAGTAATTGACTTAACTGAAATATATTTTGCCCTTAGGCTGGGCATGTCTACTGTTGTCAGTGGTGGAATATAACAAAGTAAAACGTAGCTACAAGTAAAAAGTACAAATTATAGGTACTTTTACTTTACTTAAGTACATTTTATGATGAGTATATGTTTTACTTCATTACATTTTAGAGCCTGTATCTGCACTTTCTACATTTTTGAAATTGGGTTAAATGTAATTTATTTTCAAAGAGACCTGTGATGTTTGAGTTCCAGTTTAGACGGTTTAGACCTAGTTTAGTCCTGATTTATACCTGGTTTAGTCCTGGTTTAGAACTAGTTTAGTCCTGATTTAAACCTGATTTAGTCCTGGTTTAGACCTAGTTTAGTCCTGGTTTAGACCTAGTTTAGTCCTGATGTAGACCTGGTTTAGTCCTGATCTAGACCTGGTTTAGTCCTGATTTAGTCCTGGTTTAGTCCTGAATTAGACTTAGTTTAGTCCTGGTTTACTATGCCACATTAAACTCTTAACTCTTTATTGACATTTTTTGGAATACACCAACTGGACTACAAAATTTCCATTGTACTTGTTGCAATAAAGTAAAAGATTATTCATTCATAAATACTTTTACTTTTTACTTATAAAGTACATTTTACAGGGGGTTATTTTACTTCAGTAGAAATTTAATCTGATACTTCTTGCTCCTGTATCTGCATTTTTACTCAAGTAAGAATATTAAGTACTTCTTCCACTACTGAGTGTTGTATGTATGGTAATCAATGTGCATGGTAGACAATAAAGTTATTATATTATATTTTCTTTGGTACTTGGCAAAGTAGTATTACTTTAGTAAGTTATATATACAGTATATTTTTTTATAATACACATTTAAACTGTAAATAAATTGAAATAATAATATGATAAAATAAAAGAAAGTCATCTGCCTTTCTCTGGAAGTCCACTAGATGTCGCTGTCGGAGCCGCCCATTGCTTAAAGGCGTCTCCGTCACTTCCTTCTCTCTCTTTGACTGCCGCCATAGTGGGGAACGGACGGTGGACAAAATGGTAAATTAAAAATCTTCAAACATCCAATTCATACAGTCAGATTAACTTACCCAAACATGGTGAGCGTGTAATCCTTATGTTGCCGCGCAGTCGCCTTGTTGTATGTGAGTCAGATGGACGATGAAAGAACAGATAACATGTGAAATTCTCGCGGGTTGTTCGTTTATGTGTTACTGGCATCTACTATGGTTACTGATGTCATTGCAGTAATAGCTCTTTGTTGGGACGTCTTTCCCTCATCAGTGGTACAAACTCTATCAGAAGTCTAAAACAGTACGTCTGTTTTTGTTTTTCAGTCGTCCCACAAGACTTTCAGGATCAAACGCTTCCTCGCCAAGAAGCAGAAACAGAACCGGCCGATTCCTCAGTGGATCAGAATGAAAACTGGCAACAAGATCAGGTGAGATCCTATTAAAGTGTCTAATCTATTATGCATATCACACTTTAATGATGGGAGCGGCGTTTAAAACATTGATGGTAAGCCTGTGTCAACACATCTTTCTATGGCTGGTAACTGGATTCAGAATTTGTGGATTTTGGCTTGGTGAAAATTGCCACAAAGTTCCCTTTTAAACTTTCTATGTAAACTCCGTGAGTGAAGACTAGATTTATGATTCACAAATGAAGTTTATTTGCAAAAACTGATAAGTGCCACTGACAAATCAAACTATTCTTGTAATTTTCTCAGTTTTTAATGTTCAGATCTATTTTAGTGTACCAGAATTAAGCCACTGTTCATTGATGAAATTGATTCAACTTTAGTTTTACTGGTGTCTCCTGTAGAGAGTGGTAACAAAAAAAATCTACAATTTTGCAAAACTATTCAAAACTGAGATCTGCTTTTTTAAACCCTTCAAATGCTCTAAAAAGAATCGTTGACAAGAACAGGTTTGTTAAATGTGGTAATCTTCATGCTTATGGCAATAGTTTTTTCTGTAGCTGAATGACAATGTTTACAAGATCGGTTTCAGCTTCAGTTGTTACTTGTACATATTGATGAGTCATATAAAGCAGGTCTGCAATTGCAGTACTCAATTTGTGGAGTGCTGTCATTAACCCTGCTGAGAGAATCTTTCACCATTGGATTGTTACTCCTAGTCACTCTGTGATGTGGAAGCTCCATGGCGGATACATTGGCATGAGAAGGATAGTCTTGGACTTTGGTCAAAAACTACTGAGTAACTCTGATGTTTCATTACAGGTACAACTCCAAAAGGAGACACTGGAGAAGGACCAAGCTCGGCTTGTAAACATGAGTTGTTCCCACCATCACATGTGAACATCTGCCAGGATCTCCATCTGTTGGGACGGACCACATCAACTGGAGCAGCAATGTTTTTGTACAGATAATCTGGGTGTGCTCATGTTTAATAAAAGAATGGAAAATACTCAACCCCTGTTTAAAGTAATTTATTTATTCAGGATCATAGATTGTTTCAACAATGTGTTTTATTTTTATATATATACAGACATGATGTACATCAGATGTTACATATGCGCGTTTCCTGGAAATGCAAAAGATTGAAGCAGTTTCCTGAAAGAACCTCTCAAACTGCTTCTGCTCTTTGTCCTTTCAAACGGGCTGCTCTCTTGTGCATCACAATCTACTTCATCCCAAGCCACTGGCTCCACTATCTGTGTACAGTTATTGTTTTTGTTGACATTTTTGGTGCAAGTGTACCAGTGCTCATCGTCCCATGTCCCGAGTAGCTCTTTCATCTCTTGAGGGGCGTCTCCCTTTAAGTATTGCCATGCTCTTTTCCCGTTGTAATCCATAGCGTCTACGTTGGCACCAAATGCTCCAACCAAGAGTTTAATAACCATGTACTGGCTGTGCATGCTGGCCAGGTGCAGCGGTGTGAGGCCTCCACTGCCGCGGACATTCACGTTCACATGCAAGTCTTTAGTCTGGGCGTAGGTCAAAAGCTTAAGCAGAGTCTCATCCTGACCTTTTTTGGCCAGCCAATGCAGGACCGTGTAGCCACTGATGAAATCTCTTCTGGTCAGCAGGTGGGGGTCTTCTGATATAAATTGCAGGAGAGTGCCATAGTTTCCGTCCACTGCCGAGAGCATCCAATCGTGTTCCATTGGATACAAAGCCCAGCCTGCGTCCTGCGCCTCACATGAAGCCTCTCTGGTCCAACCTGCGTCCTGCGCCTCACAAGAAGCTTCTCTGGTCGTTTGGGAGGACAAAACACTGCTAAATCCGCTATGTGATTTATTGTTCAACAGTAGTTCCTTCAGATACTTTTTACGCATGGCCGTTGTAACTGACGCCCTTTCTGGAGCTTCTTTTTGCGCTGCCGCAGAATCCTCCGTAATAATTTCTTGCTGCCGCTGAAGCACCGTCCTACGCTGGAAAGCACTGGGCATGACCTGAATGCCATACTTCGACAGCCGATCCACAACGCTGCCTTGTCTGCGGGTCTCGCTGCTCTGGCCATCTACGCCGACGCTTTTTCGCCGCTCATTTGCGTCTCCCGTGCCTTCATACATTTTGCATTACGAATTATTCTGAGGAGACTACACCCTTGAACAATAGTTTCCGCTGGATCAAACAAGGAAGTTTTTCCCGAGCCTACTCAAACTTGATGGCATAAGATCAATACTCACGTCCAACCTGTCCCAGGCAGGTTTCATCCCTCCCCTTTTCCTTAAATTCCAACAGTTCTAGTCAGATTTGTATAGTTTTTTTGCTGACAGAACCAATGCAGCTCTAGAAGAGGCGCTTCCCCTTTAGAGGAACTGCTTTAACAGTTTATTGCAATCACTGGCAAAACCAATGACAGAATTCGTCCCATGTGACAACTGCACTGATGATCTTTGAACCAGGAAGTTTCACAACACACTCAAGGAAAGGATCTTGTTCTATTGGACTCATGGATTTATCTATAATTTCTATAGTTGTTCCATGATTTGATTGGCCAGATATATATGGTTTACTAATTGTACAGAACAGACCTTTATTCAATAATTAAAATTACCTGTTCATTTCTTTCCTGTGTGTGTTTCCTTAGGAGCTTCTGTAAAAAGTATTTTTCTTCCCCCATTGTGAGATCAAAGCATTATCTTTGCTAACAGACGTGCCATAAAAACTTTATTCCAATAAAAACAGAACATCGGGTCAAAAGCACAAATCTTAGAACATTAAAAACACATTAATTCGAGTATCCTAATACGAAGTATCCATTTCTGCAGGAAGCTCCACAGTCAATTGATCCAAAGTGTGAAGAAAGTCATCCAACTCGGAGCAATATTCTAAATAAGGAAATGGATTTTGTTACAATCACAATGTATCATGTTTACAATGTAATGTAAAGTTGGTCCTGTTAAACTGCATTTCTAACCATCCATTTCGAAATTTCTAATACCTCTTTGCATTGGAATCTTGACAAGAGACTGGGCAGGTAGCGGAATAATTTCAGGTTCCTCAGGTAGATGCAGTTTATGGGACATACAGGCCAGTCCAGGAAGGGCAAATTTGCTCAGAAGGATCAAATCCTCAGGGATTGAATTCTTCTCAAATTCTAAAAAAAAAAAATTAAACATAAGGACACAGAAGACCCACTTCAAGGATTAAATTCAATAATAGATTAAAGTTCTACTACCTAGGGGGTCATATGGGATGAATTTTTCTATGTCTGGATAATTTTCCGGTTTATTTTGAGTGACATTCAACTTAGTTTCCTGAAAAATAAAGCAGTGCGTTTAGAAAAGAAGTAAATTCCTAGTCATTTAGAAGAGGCTTAACTTCTACCTGAGGCTTCAACAGTTTTTGTACATTTACAGATGGGGTCAAATGGGGCACTTGGTTGACTCTCCCCAAAGCTTTGCGTCCAGGCTGAAAGGAAGCATGGAAGGTTTTACCACCAGCAGGCGTTTTCAGGAGATTCTCTGGAACGACAAGGCACACATATCATTTTAGTGACATAAAACATTCACTTTGGTAGATCACTAAAGGACAGCCTCTTTACCTGGAGCTGACTGGAGCCTCTGTCTCAAACCTGGTGGATGGAGGCAGGCATTTTCTTGGTCAAAAATGATATTTGCCATTGTGTCTGAAAAATAAAATACAGATACAGTGAAGTGATCCTTGATAACAAGAGGAATATTTTACTTTATGCACATTATATCCTGTTGCGTTGGGTTATCATGTTGGCTCTAAAGTCAAGCCCAGCAACACTACTAGAGAATACATTTATTTAAATTTACTGTAGCTAGGTTTTTTAGCTAGCCAATATGAGCAGAAGTCTGTAGCTAACGTTATTTTCTGTGGGAATTATCGAAAGTAACTGATATAGTAGGTTATATGCTATATTTTTGGCTAGGTAGCGTAAACGTCTCAAAATACCATCAACATGCTATGACCGAAAAAGTAGATTTAGGGCATTTACCAACGTTTTCTCCGTGGGTTGGCTGTCTGAGGATGTTTTGATTCGAGAGTTCCGCGGCCGCGTTTTTAAATGGGCCACTTTCTTCCCATTGGTCAGTTTGGTGGAGTGGGCGGGGTGGAGGGGTGCGGGGTCAAAATTAGTCAAAATATGTTTTTTTTTTTTTTTTGCATCATTTCACGTGCAGGATAAGGATGAGTTATATTCGTTAACACCTGCTTTTAAAAAAATATGTATATATTAATACAATCCTTTATTCATTCCTTTATAAAATACAAACATTTCACTCGCTCATACAATGTTACCGTGTATTTATTTTGTATTTGTTACATTTATATTTTGTTGTTCGGTTTTACGAAAGAGCATGAATCTTTCATCTTCGCTGAAATTGTGGACGAGTCCAATAAAAGCAGCCGCGGGAGAAAGAAAGTAGGCCTAGTGTAAAGAGAAGTTTTCTTTTGGACTTCTGTCATCTTAAATGTTTATATCATAGCTAAATGTTTATGCTTGAACGGTTATTCAATGCACTAAACATAATATTTGCAAAGCCAATTATGCCGAACGTGAAACACAGTTTTGCTTAGTGGTACCTTCCAAAAAGGGCCATCTTTGAGCGTAACCACAACCACAACGGTGCAGCGTCTACAGGCAGCAGCCGAGGTCTGAACCTCCAACGAAAAAGACAGCTATGGCGTCTACTGAGATAGCTAGGCAAGCGGTGAGTTGCTAATTTTGTATAATAGCGTTTGGTTTTACAATAGAAATACTGGTGATCTTCAAATGACAGTGTCATCATATTACGTGTGAATTCAACAATCTCCTCAAAAGCGTTGCAGGATATTTGCGTAGGCTAGCATCAGTCAGTTTCCTTTGAAGCATAGCCTAATGAATTAAAAATACCTCGCCAATTATCCGCATCAATCGCAATATAAAGCTCTACCAGTTGTATATCTGTAGTTATACCGTTTACTTTAAGAAATCGGTGTGTTTTTGTGAATTTTATCGTTTATGGTGAAGATGGGTTAGATTTGAGGATCGCTGGGCCGTCAGCTTACCAAGATAAATAATTATCATACTTTGATTAAAGTCTGATAATGTTTGAACACGGTTGTAAGCAACTATTTGCATTCAAATGCATTTTCTTTGAATGCCTCCCTCAATTTCAATGGAGGTACCTACCGTGCTCATTTCCGCTATGTAATTTCTCTCACGTCCCGTTAAGTTACATTTCGGGCGTTGTCACGTTCTGTCGAAAAATGTATTTTGTCTATGTCTATTATGTCTTATTTATCACACCTTCGTAAACAAACACAACCAAGGCTTTGTTTTACCCTGATACATGAATGGACGCTGGTTTGTGCAGTTGTCCTGGGTGTTTCTTGCTCCCCTTTCCCCAAGTCTGTCAGCTGTCTAAACTCAATTTCAACAATTCAGACCAGTCCAAAGCAATCTTCAGCTGTCCTCTAACAAGCCTGGATATTTTAAAACTGCCTCTAAGACGGATTTCCACTGGAATTTGGAAACCTTTAGAAAGTAAGAGTTCTGCAAAGTTTGTAAACCACATAATGGCAGACTGGATGAGGTCTAGCGCGTCTTAAGCCTTTGGTTGAACTGTATTTCTATCATTTCATCACATACTGCAGTGCACATAGACTGCACTGAAAAGTGGACTCAGAAAAGATGCTCACTACCAGCTACACGCCTACTCAACACTGGCACTTGTCGGTGTTTGCATGCGAGAGGAATCAGCCTAAAAGAAAAAAGAAATGTGATCCAAAGCATAGTACTGTATTTGTGATTAAATTGACAGGAAAAAAAGTTTTACTCGTGGATTCAGTAAGGGTGAGACAAGTTGGAACCGGTAGACTATGCACAATTTTATGTGAAAAAACAACAACTTGATATTGGTGTGTACTTGACCTCTTAGTAACCCAGTGACTGTATGGGTGCAGCATGGAACCTTTCCATCAGAGTGGCCTCTATGATGCTCCTGGATAAATTGTTTTAGGATTTCTGGTACAAACCCTAAAAACAATTGATTCTGGAGTGTGATGGAAAGCAAAGGTTCCATGCTCCCATAAAGCACTAATATCAACTTTGTTTCACTTACATAGTTACATAATGCACCGTTTGTGTGCTGCACCCTAACTCCTTGGCTATTGTGCCGCGTAGTGAATACCTTTTGTTGACAATGAGGAAACAAAACCTCAAAACACGAAGTCAGTAACTTCTTCTGTTATGTTTACATGAAATAATAAAACATGTATAACGTTTTGACGGTCATATTCACAGGGGGAAGGTGCTCGTGCTGTGCCCCTGTCAGGCCATGTCGGCTTTGATAGCATGCCAGACCAGCTGGTCAACAAGTCTGTAAACCATGGATTCTGCTTCAACATCCTCTGCGTCGGTGGGTATATCATGCATGAAATATTTTTTCCCTTCAGGTCATAAGATTACTCTGGCTCAGGGAAAGTCATAAGATGCAGTATTTGTGTAGAGAGACAGCATCAGGTGACCTGTGATGACTTATTACATCTCTAGTCATCTGCCCTTTAGTGTTCGATTTTGGATGCACACACTTCATTGAATGTTATTGTCAGAAATTGTTACTATGTGTTTTAAAATGTATTTCATCTAATTATTATCATAGTTTTTCAGCAGATGTTTGAAAGTAAAGGAGTCTGTATACATTTGTACTTACATACTTTGCCATGGGACCATTTTGAAGTGGATCAAGAATCTATAGTCCTACTTTAATTTGGGCCTAAAGTCAAAAAGAATTATAGCATCTTAGAAACTAAATATCTATCTATCTCAGTCTCTCACATCCAAAACAGAAGCATGGAAATCTAAACATGCTCAGATAGTGTGCAGAAATGGGCCAACAGACTCTAAGGTTAAAAATAGCTTTTCATACAGAGCAACCTTTGTAATTGAGTCATCTGACCACCCTCAGTAACAGAGATATTGCTCTTTTGTTACAAGAAATGTTCAAACAGTACTGGACCGTTTGATGTAATGTGTAGGGAATGTTGTTAACTAATTTGAAAAAGGAAAGCATGACGTAACAACTAATAGTTTACAGTAGACAATACAAGAGCGTGCAGCTGATACAACATGGCACTCTCATGAAAACATGCAACATCTATTTCACAGGTGAGACTGGACTGGGAAAATCAACTTTAATGGACACGTTATTCAACACCAAGTTCGAAGGTGACCCAACGCAGCACAACCAGCCAGGAGTTACGCTCAAGTCAAATACCTATGAGCTGCAGGAGAGCAACGTGCGACTGAAACTCACTGTAGTCAACACCGTGGGCTTCGGGGACCAGATCAATAAAGAAGACAGGTAATGTTTTTGTGTGTGGTGTTACAATTTAGTTCTTGACTCATTTTTTGTTTTGTACAACTGTGTTTTCTTGTTCAGGCTTTTCTGAGTGTCTGTGTTTATACTCTGTATGCGTGTAATTTAAATGCACTTTTTTCTTTGCAGCTACAAGCCCATTGTGGAATTTATTGATACTCAGTTCGAAGCATATCTGCAGGAAGAGCTCAAAATTAAGCGGACGCTACATAGTTATCATGACTCCCGCATCCACACCTGCTTGTACTTCATCGCACCCACTGGACACTCTCTCAAGTCTCTGGACCTGGTCACTATGAAGAAACTGGATAGTAAGGTAAGGCCATTTGCTATTACTACACACTGCTGACTCATTGTGTAATGTGGATAGTTATGATGACCGTTTTCACATTCTATTATATGCCCTTTATAGCCTGGCTAGCACCAGACTAAATAACACAAGTGAATATTTAGTCTGGGAACCACCCATTCATATTCTCATAGGAGAGGGGTGGTTTACGATTGTCCATAGCCGTTTATTGGGCGCTACGAATGTCTATCATATGCATCTGCACGTAGCCCAGAGCCAATCGTATTAATTGTACACGATGACGTTTGAGCCTCAGCTAATCCAGTCTGTCCAATAGTGTCGCGTCATCGTCGTGCCGTCCCTCCCCGTTCTGTGATTGGTCTCCAAATCCCTGCGAAGATTTGGGCCATGGTTTCCAGGCTGTGTAGCAGTTCGAAAAGATTTGAACGTGAGCAGCATGGGCATTCCCAGGCTAGGCCCTTCATGCAATAAGATTGTGTATAGCGTTCTACTTTATGATTATTAAAGTCACTATACCTGAATTTTTAAATTAAAAATAATAATAAAAGAGGGAGTGAGTCAATTGAATTGATAGATGTGGTCCAAACACATTCCTTACTTTCCTAACACATTTCTAAAATCCCATCTCTTCATGGAGATGAGTTTCTAAGCACATTTCACAACTTGCGGGGTCACTTGTTCGGGTGCAAGAAAAGCAGCCTGCAAACTCATGAAATTGACAAAAATGCTTTATATTCAGATGCACAGTAGTATTTCCACAAATAGAAAAAAAAAAGAGTTGATAGGAGGACAAAACAAATTTCATTCCACTGCTAATAAAATCATGGCTATAGTATCGTAAGAGTAACCTCTTGACATCACTGCTGTTTGAAGAGTGAATATGTGCATTTTAATCAAGATCACCTTTTTTCTTTTAGGTTAACATCATTCCCATCATTGCCAAGTCTGACGCCGTCTCGAAGAGTGAGCTGGCTAAGTTCAAAATCAAAATCACCAGTGAACTGGTTAGCAACGGAGTACAGATCTACCAGTTCCCCACTGATGACGAGTCTGTGGCAGAGATCAACTCCACAATGAATGTAAGTCGTGATTCATGAAAAATAAATAAATGCTTGCTTTACCACTTACAGCATACTATAGAGACATTATTGTTTATAGATAGATAGTAATGCTTTCTGGGTAACTGGTTTAAGCTAGCATCTGTGTCTTCCTCTCTTTCTCTGTAACAGAGCCATTTGCCGTTTGCTGTGGTTGGGAGCACAGAGGAAGTGAAGATTGGGAACAAGATGGTGAAGGCCCGGCAGTACCCCTGGGGGACAGTGCAGGGTGAGTCACTTGGAACTTGTTCTGTCCCAACAGAGCTGCTCCACTTCATCCCAGAGTCATCAGCATCAGTCGATGTGACGATGGCCATTACATAATCACCATTTCTCACCTCTCTACCTTCACAAAGCATGTTAGCTGCAAACCTTTAGCCACTGCCTTTTTAGTGAGTTGGAATATGATTGATTTTAATGCTGGTGAATATTGAATGTCTGTCAGTGATGTATCAAGTTAGTGATGTTGTGAGCTCATCTAAATGGCTCACTCTATTATTGATTGTGTGTGGAGTTTAGTGTTACCCCAGCCAAAAGCTAAAATCATTGTTCTGTATTTGAATGAAGTAGGGCTATACTGTTCACAGTAATTACCTCAGTATGAAAATATTTATATTATTTATTTAACATTAGATAAATAATCACAAATTATAAGTGCAATTTTGGAAACTCCATTATCCCCTCCTCGTTTTAAAACCTGTTAAATATACTTTTTACAAACATGTCTCAGATGGATGTTGTTTATGTGTTTGACAGTGGAAAACGAGAATCACTGTGACTTTGTTAAACTACGGGAAATGCTGATCAGAGTAAACATGGAGGACTTGCGGGAGCAAACACACGCCCGTCACTATGAGCTCTACCGCCGCTGCAAACTGGAGGAGATGGGCTTCAAAGACACAGACCCGGACAGCAAACCCTTTAGGTAACGCACACGGGCCAGCACTTTAGTTTGGATACACCTCACTGAGATACCGTTCAGAAACTTTTCAAATGTAACTTTCAAATGAGCCACAACTGTCCTACTGCTCCTACTGCTCTGGTTTAGGAAAAAAAAAATCTTATTCACACAATTCAACAATTCAAGGGTTTCAACCAGCAGTTCTCAACTTGTATGATGTCAGAACCCACCATCAACCTATAATGCCAAGCCACGACCCAATAAAGAACTGAATGTAGTTAATAATGTAAAATGCTGTATGTTCTTAATAAGAATTAAAATAATCATATAAAGCTGAAATTACACTGCTTGGCCAATAAACAAGTCACCACAAAAAAAAAATCATCCCAACTATTCTCAGTGGAATTAAGATGTGGATACTGTGGCGGACAATCCATGTGTGAAAATGACCAGTCACACTCCTGAACCACTCTTTCACCATATGAGCCTGATCCTGGGATTGTCATCTTGGGATATGCCTGTGCCATCAGAGAAGAAGAAACCCATTGATGGAATAACTCATAAATAATAATTCAGGATGTTCATGTTTCAGCTGATCTCATTCTTTGGGCATATAGTGTTGCTGAACCTAAAACTGACAGACTGCATCAGCCCCAGTTCTATTTGCTTAGTTAAATCCAGGCAGTGTATGATCAAATAATAACTAAATCTAACAGTCTCAGGATTGTGGAACGGTTTGCGACCTACTAAACATGATTCCTGGGCATAACATACTGCATAGAATTCAATTGATTGTAAATTGTAAACATGAATTCTCATCTATCAGTCTACAGGAAACCTATGAGGCAAAACGAAACGAGTTCATGGGTGAGCTGCAGAAAAAGGAGGAAGAAATGAGGCAGATGTTTGTCCAGAGAGTGAAGGAGAAGGAGGCCGAGCTAAAAGAAGCAGAGAAGGAGGTACTTTAATGTTAACTCGAGGTTTATCTCTTCCACGTCTATTTTTACCTCACATATGGTTTCTTCCCACATAGCTGCATGAAAAGTTTGACCGCTTGAAGAAACTCCATCAAGATGAGAAGAAGAAGCTGGAGGAGAAGAAGAAATCTCTGGACGACGAACTCAACATGTTCAAACAGAAAAAGACTGCGGCGGAGCTACTGCTGAACCAGGCGCAGCAGGCAGGGGCGTCCACCACACTTAAGAGGGAGAAAGAGAGGAAAAAGTAAGTATGTCTTTCTCTCCCACTGCAGGTGCAAGAGGCCACTTGAGATATTGTGTCAAGTCATGAATAAACAAATGAATTAATCTACTCCGGTTATAATGCATATGACAGGTTGAGCATCATTTATGCTCTATGTACAGTATATGGACAAGCATGGAGATTTCTGTCCGTCTCCTGCGTGATCTGTCTTGTCCATCACTTGCTCTTTTTAAACAAAGCCTGTGGGAGCCATAGTAGCGGAGCAGTACACGAGCTAACCACTGGGGACACTGCTGCGCACAACTCAACAACTAAACTTTTAAGAAGTGCTTTAACGATTTACAAACAAACCATCACGTCGTTGCCGAGCCCAGGAGGAGACATGAGAGAGAAATTAAAAAAATGGGGTGATTAAGTCCATATATTAAGTCGGGGACATGAAATAGTATCTTGGGGCCTGAGTTAGTAAGTCAGGGGCATGAGATGGTAAACAATGACTAGCGGCAGCGTTCATCCACGGTCCACTTCAATCCACGGCATGGCGATTGAAGAGTATTTATTTCAATCTTGGCATCAATTGCAAGGACATTAAACGCTTGCTTGCTTTTCGGCAGCGTTACATTTAAAACGGATCTTGAAGTACCACGCTGGTTAGACTCTCTCAGGCCTCAATATGGACTACTATCTCGTGCCCCGACTTAATCTCCCCATGTCTTTTCATTTCACTCATGTATGTCTTCACCTCATTTTCTTGGAATATTCTTCAGTAACTGTAGTGTAGAAAACATCGTGGGTGGCTTTGTTCTGTTTTGGTTAAGTTTCGCTCACAGCGCCCTCTGGTGTTAGGTTTTGATATCACATGCTACATTACATGCGGATGGAAGTATGAATTCTACTACAAACCCACGGATCTGTTTACATACAGAATGGGAGCATGAATGAGCCTTTACACTACCCATTTCAGAGAACATAATTTACAGTTTTATTTAATATAGATTTTTTGACGCCTCCCACAGGCTTTATTCAATCAAACATGAAAATCTGGCATATGCACATAAACGTACCGTGCAGGTCTGGTTGTGGTATTTGATCCATACAAACATTTTCACCGATAAAATATTTAACTTTTAGCGTTTCTTTTCCATTAAAAATTGAATGGAAATTGCTGTATGTGCTGGTTTGAGCCTAAACATGCATACAGAACTAGGCGTTTACGGTGAATGCTCCTCTGGTATTTTCTCTTTGGTAATCCTGTGCTGATCTTGTGTTGAAGCTGATGTGAGTCGTGCCTGTTAAAAAAGGAAGAAGACACTTGCACTGAGAAGGTTTCTTTCTTTATTACTTTAATATGAATGTATTTCTCCACAGCCACTTCTGTCTGAACTTGAACACTGCTATCTAAACATGTTCTGCCTGTGGTTCACTTAAAACTTCACTCAAAACTTCTTGTTTCAGTTGAATGGTGGTGTCAAACGAGTTGTGTTTTGTACAAAAGTCAATGTGAGTGCATGTGTAAACGTATCTTCCATCCATAATGTTTTCCAGTTAACCTCTCCCAAACTCGCTGCATGCTGCATGAGGCACATTGTCTGGTAAGGCGTCCCTAAACGGCTTTGGAAATACAAAATCTGAGAAGGTTATTTGCCATCAAGTGTGTTATTACATTTAGTTCTGCAGGGTTAGCCAACACTATGCCAGATTCTGAATAAACCAGTTTATTAGACTTTCATACATCCTCAGGAGGTACTGCGCCCTCTGGCCCTCCCTAAATCCACAACGATCCTTTTATGTTGCTCTCTCAAGTCGTTTCCCTTCCCTGCTCTGTGATGGTACAAAGAACTATTGAAGACTGATTTTAGACTTAAACGGGTCAGACCAGAGCAGGAAACCGCCTCAGGGCCTCTCTCTGTTTATTGAGATGACATGTTGTGTTGATCTCATTGCCATATGACGACCCCCTGCTCCCTTCACTCTACGATGCTCTTGAGCTAATACAATAGCCGTATCTGTTGAAAATGCTGAGAGAATTATGTTCAGAATGCATCACTGAGGGAGGGCCATGAGTGGATGAGACACATACAGTACATCTATTAGGTCTTTTTGAACAATTGTTTAGTATCATGTTAATTTTGTTTGGCAGATAACTAAATATTTTGGGCTATTGTTAGGGTGACAATACTATCAATCACATCTTGTGTGTCCTAATGAATATTAACAAAGAAAGCATTAACAGCCATTCTTTTTTATTTTCAGTGAAGGATTCCTGTAGGACAAGTTGCTTGTGGCCACCCCGGTGTGAATGAGTTTCTACCCCATCATGCCCTCCCTTTCCCCAGCCTCACCCTCACCTGAACCCCCATAATGTAACCCTCCACATGCCTGTGTTATGTGGAAGATGACTGCACACTGCTTCTCACTGCTGAATGTACCACTAAGGTCTAATATTTGCTTTCAGACTTGTCCAGTTTGTAGTGTCTAAAAGCAATTCTGTTGCTTGTTTTATACAAATTTGACAAATATGCATTTCTATTTTTATATATTGTAACTTTTTGCATGGTAGTGTGCTTTTTTGATGTATTAACATACTGTACATTATTACGTTTGTGATGATGAAATGTGCTGGGGCTAAAGTGAAGCATTTGACTGGGACTAGGATGCGAGATTTACATCCATTTAAATAATCATTGATAAATCACACTGCTATTGCACTTGCTATCCATACTTATAATTATCCATCTGTATCATTAAGAACTGTACAAGACTACTGTACAGTAGGTCCCTGACATAATGCAGTTTCATTCTAGCCTGATGCATGCAAAGTCTCATCTTGGAGCCACTTACACCATACCTCATGTGTTTTTACTTGTATTAGCTCTCACATTTGCACTTTCTTTTTACACAAATGTGACATTTTAAATGCTGTGTCAGTGCAATTGTATCTTTCTTTTTTATATTACTTATAATGAAGGCACATTTGAAGTCCTATTACGTGGACTCCTCTTTGTCTGTATCAGTGTTTAGCAACAACAATGAAAATGAAAAATTGAAAAATAAAGACCCATTTCTACCAAATTTAAAAATTTTGACCACACTCTTTTTGTGTAGCAGGACGCATACAATGATTGCTATACGACTAGGCTTTAATATGTTTGTTTTTTTTAACCCTATTTAGTTTAAAATTGAGAGATTAATTTCAGGTCAGCTCACTGGTGTGTGCATTCTCATTTGCAGTAATCCCTGGCTCTGCACTGAGTAGGTCCTCGGTCCTTTACTGATGGACTTCCAGGCGCACTGAGGATACATCCGCTAATGGTTGCTAACCTTAACCCTGCTTTGCCTTATATGGGCTCTTGTGATGTACCGTCTGCTCCTTGTATAACTTGCCATTGCCCAGTATTTGCCTTCCACTTAATAACTCCTGCCACTAACTCAATTTTCTTTCAGTTCACTGTTGCTTTTATATGTCCCCCTGTAACACCATGCAGCAACACCACTGGAGTCTTTCCCATCTTGACGACGATGTAGGCTATGACTTGGTTACATAAGAATGAAATCAAGCTCATAACCTTCCCCTCTTTGCAAACTAAACTTTAAAATCCAGCTTTGGCTTTTCTAACCTCTGAACTTCTGTCTATTTGTGTCTCTATAGCTTCTTTTAAACCGTCTTGACAACTCGAAGACGGGATTGCATCTTCAACAAGAATCAAACATCCTTAATTCCTTCCTGCTTTTCTTACTATTATGAACTTGTTTATTTCCCCATTGCATCACCCTTGCTTAATCATGGCCGTATGTGGTACGCATGGTATTTCTAACTTTTGAGTTTTTAAGGCTTAGAACTAGGCATCATTAAGTCTTGGGCTCTGGTTCTTGTTTCAGGTTTGGGTGGTCAGTCATTGCATACATTGGCAAAACATAATAGGTCATTCGGACTATGCACTCGTGTGAATGGGAAGGGCTTCCCCCTTGCAAAGCACAGTTATGTACACCACAATACTGAAATTAGAATAAAAGCACTTGCTGCACTATGTAGTTATTATACAGTGTTCTTATTATTTGTATTTTAGATGAGTGTTTTTTACATTGAGAATTGTTACGAGTTATTTACACACAATCAAAAATAAGCAAACCATAATCATGTCCAAGCCAAAGCAATACTTAACCGTCGAGGGGCCAGTTTTTGCTGCTGTTGAGTACCATGGGCGTCACGTCATACGGCCTTTTATTAAACTTTGTGCTTTAAAATTTCGCTGTGGTATATTTATCTATTTTATATGTATAATTTTTTTTTTTTTGCATGTTCATTATTTAACATGCCCCGCTTTTTCACACGCTTGTTTTCATCCCCTGGCAATATGCAGTCTTACTTGATTTACTATTTTATTGAAATTGTGGATTTTTATTGTATATTTGTTCTGACCTGACTCTTAAAACAGTTTTGCCAAATATAAGTAAAAAGTGAGCTGATTTCCAGATTTAAGTATTGAGGTATACTAAGGCATTTATATAATTTATAAGGATATATTTTGTGTATTGAAGTGAAGGATTTGTTGTTTATTACCTATGATCTTTAGATGTTATTCTGAGTGTGAAGTAACATTTGATGTCATCATTTTTACATTTCCGTCAGTATCCGTCATCCTCCAATCTAATCAGTCTCCCAGTCCCACATTACATTTACTCTGTTCAGTATTAGTATTCTCTATTGTACATTTTCAATAAAAAAAAATGTTTCAAACATAAATGGCTTTTTTTTTTTTTTTTTTTTCCAAGTAAGTACTATTCCATGTTAATTTCTTAGTCCTTTGTAAGGGTTTGGTTTATTTTCTCAAAAAGGAATTAAAATTGTGCATGTTGAAACTTACATTTCAATATTTTGGCAACTCTATTCACCTCTGGCGATTTATGAGTGCCAAGACAAGAAACTAAAACTGGACTTGAGCAGAATCTTTGTCTTTATAGGTTGGGCTCATGTTATATTTCAGTTGGAGGACAGGTGTCAATACAACTCTATGGGAGAACAGTTTTAGAAAGAAATTTCCAAAAAGGAAATTGACAAATATGTTCCCTGATCATTATTTGATAGTGATTGGATTCACAAACCTGCCATATTATTCTTATGATTGAAAGTCCCTTCTACTGGCCAACATCATGCACATGTTTTTGAATATTGTCTCCACTTTTGGACACCTTTATGAGAACATAATTAGACCTTAGTTCATATGTGTTGACAGAGAAGACATTGGATATTGTGATTTCATACATCTGCAATAAACTAAGACTAGAAATCTGCATTTTGACAGTTGCAAAATGTTTCAATAAGTTTGATTCGGCCCTCAAAATGGTGCTTAGATTTGAGTATTTATTTTTGATTTATTTGTGACTGAATAAACTTTATATTGTACAGGAACGTATAAACAGTATACCCTACTCAGTAGCACACAGCAATTAAAGGATAATAAAAGATAGATCTGTTTAAATTTGGTATTTACATGTGAAACACTACCGCATTTGGCCCTCCCTTTCCGAGTTTGGCCCTCCATGGAATAAACTTTGCCACCCCTGCAGTTACTGCCATGGACGCAACCTATTGGTGGCAGTAATGCAACTTCAATGTGATTGCCGACCAAAACCACCTAAACCCGAATCGGAGAAGAAGACAACACTTCCGGTTGCTTCCACGATTGCTTCTTCGGGTACCAGAGACAAATTTGTCCTTTCCTTTGTGATTTTGTTCATGTTTTGTTTATCCCCCAAGAATTAATGTAGAGTTGTAAGTATTATCCTAACTTTCCGCCTGAGAGAAAGTATAGATAATGAAATGTTTGATGTGGATGTGTGGATATTTGGATTCTACCACCCGCCTGGTGACCAGGCTAATGCTATTATAATATTCATCAAGCGTCACTCGCCCCTTTGAGGTTATTATTGTCTGCAAAAGTTCAATAGTTGTCTAGCTAGCGACAGCTCTTGGAAATCTTTTAGGGGTAAGGACGGCTGGTGTGAAAAACGCGCTCTACTGATATCTACTACCTCTTGGTTATTACACAATGTGACGTTCTGGATCATCTTAGTTGTGAAAGAGCCAGACCTTTTTTCAGTCAATTTTACACAGATTTACTCAGACCATACTCAAGCTTTTCAACAACAGAAGAGCACATGGTAGACAAATTATGTTTTAAAAATTGTATTATGTCTCAAATTAATGTACACTAAATATCAAGATTTTGCATGAAAAGTTCCACAATGCACCCGTTTAATGTCCACTGGTAACTCTGAGACACTAATAGTTCTATTGTAATTCATGATTTTACACACTCGAGTTTTATCAAACTGTAGTATTTGCTGGAGCAACAACAGATTATTTTGCATCTTTTTTAATACTTGATATTTTGTCTTCCTCAGGGATAACCTGTGTACACCTGGCAATGGCCCAGTTTTATCGTGGCGAAGAGACCCCTTCTTACCCAAATCAACCCAGGGGTGTTGGGAAGAGATACTATTCCACTGACGGCAGTAAGTTTGCGATTCTTACTTTTACTACATAAATGTAAATGTTTTTCCATGTTGTGCCTGTAATTCCAGGTGTTGTTTTGTTTTTAAAATACATTTTTGTCCTACTGTTACATCAATATGAGGATGATATAATGTGGGGTGGAGGGCAGAATTGTACAGTATCCTCACAGTCGGACACAGTCTTCCACAAATGTTTGCATTTTCCGGTCAATCACCCATATTTTATAAACCCCTTGCCTAATCTGAGATTAAGATGATCAAACTCTAATCTGAATTTGATTTAATTGCCGCACCTTACTGCTAGTAATTTAGGTAGATCTGACCGGGGCAGGGGTCCCCAACTGATGTACTGGGTCTAGATCCGGATCTCCAGAGACTAAACCTGGATGCCAAAGCATTTTAATCCTCTCAATGTACGTAATATTTAAGGCTGAATTAATAAACAAACATTATAATTAACACATTTCATTGATCAGCTCTGCAATATAAATAGACAACCTGTGCTATTTTCTGTACACGGTTAAGAGTAATGACTGAATATATCCAGTTCCTGAACAAATGAAGTTTACGGTAAAGTCCGTGGACCATGAGCAGATGTACGTAGTTGGGAACCCCTTATTTAGGGTGTGTAGGTTAAACATTTTGTAAAAGAAATAATTGGTCCATATATAGACTAATGGCAAACTCACACAGGTGGGTCCAGAATGTAATATGTTTCAGGTGTATGCCTCTTAATTTCCACCTTTTATTTTTTGTATTTTTGGTAATATTTTACAAGGTTCAATATTTAACAAGGAGAAAACATTTCACATTCCATCTCACTTGTAGGTTCTATGCAAATAATTCTGGTTAGATGTGCTCATTATTTTGTGATCCATTTGGGATCCCTTGTTTGGGACCATTTTCTGATATTGTCACTTATCTAGTACCCAGCATTTGATTGATTATCATATGGTGATTATCAATTCAGCAGAAGAGCAAATGAACAATGTATGGTTTGTGTTCATGCAGGAGATGAGCCATTGCGGAAAGTGCCAGCGCCACCATTTGGCTCCAGACCAAGATTTGAACCAGTGAACTTCGTCAGTGGTGGAGACAGTATTCAGAGAGCCGCTAATGAGAAGGAGCCATCCTACAGATCAGACTCATGGAGTGCCAACAGAGACTCGGACAGAGGTTTTTCTGGAATCACAAGAGGCTCAGAATACAGAGAGTGTGGCTCCACATCTAAATTCATGGGAAGAACAGACCAGGATTACACGGTGAAATATGAAGCCCATTCTTCCAGAAACAGTAACTCTAGGTTTTCTCAGCCCCAGAGGGCCTTTGGTGGAGATCGATCAGGTCTAGGCTACAGTCATGGTAATCGACCATCAACTAGCAGGCCTTTTAGCAGTCTTCACGCCATGTCTCAGTCTGAAGTTCTGTCTCAGCCGACACCAGCAGCAGGACCAGTGCACTTTGTTAGTGGTGGAGGCAGTATTCTGAGAGCCGCTAATGAGCAGGAACATAACCAGCATAGGACGAGTGAGCTGCACAGCGCTGAACAATGGGACTTTGACCACTCGCCTGACAACAATGAAGTACATTGGCCTGCCTATGACAGAGAGCCATCCTTCAGATCAGACTCATGGAGTGCCAACCGAGACTGTGACAGAGGTTTTTCTGGAAGCACTAAAGGCTCAGACTATAGAGAGTGTGGCACCACATCTAAATTCATGGCAAGAACAGATCAGGAGTACACAGTGAAATATGCAGCTCATTCCAGAAACAGTAACGCTCGGTTTTCTCAGCCCCAGAGGGCCTTTGGTGGTGATCGATCAGGTCTAGGGTATAGTCATGGTAATCGACCATCAAGTAGCAGGTCTTTTAGCAGTCTTCATGCCATGTCTCAGTCTGAAGTTCTGTCTCAGCCGACACCAGTGCCTCATACAACACTAGATGAAAAGCAGAAAGTAATTGCCAATATAGCATCAGGTATTCAAAGTGCTTTATTGGACCCAGCATGTAAAAAGACAAATAGTGAACCCAACTATAATTTTATTTTAAGTCGATGCATGCAAGCTTGCAAAACCAATCCTGAATACATGTATGTCAATCTGAAGGACATTCCCACAGAGGACTTGCCCAAAAACAAGAAACTGCCATCTGATGGCTATGCTTGTGAACTGCGATGTCTGCAGATTTATCTTGCCACTGGGTACGCAGGCAGTAAGTATGGAGCCAGGGACTGTGCCTCCGAGCGAGCTGTTCGGCTTTTCTCAAGTGCAGTGGAGGTTAGAGTTGTGGAGCGTAAATACAAACACTCCATAATTAATGACATGGTTGTGTGCCAGGTAGACAGGCCGACCCCAGCCTTTGTACCTGCTCTAGGTAACCCAGAGAATAAGCAAACAGCAAGCAGTGATGGATGTTTCACAAATTATAACAAAAATATATCCTGGCGGGAGTTTAAGGTTCGTGAAAATGCTCAGGATCCAATATGCATTCTTAACAACTCGGCGGCCTATAACCACATGAAAATAGAGTATAAATTTGACCGTCTCCCAGATGATTCTTGGAATTGCAAAGTTTTTGTGCAAGATCAGGTACTGGGGACAGGTACAGGAGATAAAAAATCCTCAAAACGTATAGCTGCTCAAGATGCCCTAGAAAGGCTCCGTAGGAATCAGGAAATGCGTTACCCAAATCAAACAGCGAAACCATGCTCATCTGGACCTCAGCTTAGCAGGAAAAACCTTAACGAGCTGGTTATTCTTGAAAATTCTTCTAAAGATGCAATATGTATCATTAATGATACTGCTCAGTTTAATAAGGTGGTCGCAGATTACAAGTTCTCTGTTTTGCCTGATGAGTCCTGGAAATGTGAAGTTTATTTGGAAGGACAGTTCATTGCAGAAGGTGTAGGGCCCAAAAAAACGGTAAAGCACATTGCAGCAAATGAGGCCTTGAAAACTCTGAAACAGACACATTCTGTTGTGAAAACAAACTTTCGAAAAGGGGATTGTGGTGAGGCCATATCCCGATCGCAGATAATGGGGCGCTCAGATGAAGAAGCTAAGATGCAAGAAATCAAAGAGGACAACATTGGGAACCAACTGCTTCGGAAAATGGGATGGAAGGGTGGTGGCCTGGGTCGTGATGGAGAAGGTATAGCAGAACCTATCAGAGTAAAGGAGCAGTTCTCCAGAGAAGGTCTTGGCCTGGATGCAGATACTCAGATCAACAAGCGTGACCTTGAAGATATCATTCGCAGATATGCCGGTTCAGACCGACAGGATGATCTCCGCTTTTCCACTGAACTGAACAATGATGAACGCAAACAGATCCACCAAATATCTACAAAATATGGCTTACGGAGCAAGTCTTATGGTCAGGGAAGAGAGCGATATCTTGTGGTTAGTCGCAAAGTACCCAAAGCACAGCTTCTTGGGCGACTACTGGAGGAAGGACAAGTGGGAAGATATGAGCTTGTAAGACCTCTGGCCCAACAATAATTTACAGCTTGAGAAAGAATAAATACCAGTGAAATTTGGTATGAAAGTTATGTTAAAGTTACCTACAATTTAATTTTCACATTGCACCAATTGTCTTGATTTCAGTGTTGTAGTTATGAAAGGAATTTTATTAAAGCCATCAAAACTGTCTACATTAATATTGTTTTTGTATGAGATCTTGTCATTGGTAGTCCTCATGTATTAAATGTGTAACATTCCTGGAAGGTAATGTAAAATGCAGCGTTAAAGAGACTAAAATCACATTCTCAAACTAGAAAGTTTCTCCGGAATGCCACTGAATTAGGAATTATCTTAAAAATTAAACCACATTCTCAATTATTAAGCAAGTCGTATTTTAACCAGAACAGTCAAACCTCATACCTGAATATTCATGCAATTTAAAGGCCAAGTTTTAGCTTCTAAATGATGTTCCAAACTCAATGAAACAAGAAATTACCCATCTCACATATATCTTTGAATCATTTTTAGCAAACATTAACAAATATATATTCATTCCTTAAACTGACCCAAACATATTGACCAACACTTATCTTCTCCATTAACAGTTTCAAGCCTTTTATTCCAGACCTTTCAGAGAAGGATTTATTTTTTAGAGGAAATCTATCATATATGGTCATAACTAGTTGGCCATGCAGTGGAGGACTCTGATGCATTGTCCTGAATGAAATCATGGTTTTCTTTAATGACGCAGACTCTCCTGTACCACTACTTGAGGAGTGTGCATTCTAAAACCTGGCAGTAGGTTTGGAAGTTGCCTTTCAGGATCATCTTCAACCCAAAATAGTCCATATAGCTCCTCTTTTAAGATACCAGCCCACACCAGTACCCGGCTCTACCTCTCTGGTGTCTTGAGTTGGAGTGGAGCTTTACGCTCAATTCTGTCCCATAGATGTACCTATAGACCCCTCCTGGTCCATTCCGAGTTACTGTCATCTCATCAGCCAGAAAACATGTTTAATCTATCTTGAGATTTTTTTGATCCAGTCAAGTCTAGGCATTTACAGTAGGTGTATGTGTATGGTTTATTAGTGGACAGTGTCAGCCTTCCATATCTTGGCAATGTTTAGGAGAACTGAACATACTGTATATTTTCAAGTGTTGCATCTCTAACCAGCTTTTTACACGTTCTAATACTTTTCAGTCCATTTGATCTCTTTTCTTGCCCACTTTGCCTGACAAAAAGAAGTTGTACAATAGCTCTGCACACCTGATACAGACTGTGGAGATCCTTCAGCCACACCTCCTGCACGTTACACAGCAGATTATCAAGAAGCTTCAATCTAATACAGGTGGAGTTGGGAAATTTTTATAAAAAATGATGGTCACAAATCCTCACTTGCCTAATAATTCAAAATGCGGTCTTGCTTTCCCAATTTTATGCATCCTAATTTGTGAAAGGTGGTTCACAAAACAAATGTTTGATTTACATTTATTTTATTTACAAGAAAATGTACAGTGTGTTACATGGGTTACCAGTGCAAAGTTATGTATGTTCTGAAAAAAGACATATTGTTTAAACGGTATATCCAGGTTGGCTGATTGCAAAATGTCATAGAAATATTTTCACTAAACCTTTTGAAAGTGCAACAGGATCAGCTGATCAAAAAGGGTCTAAAATGTAAAGCAGATACAGATGTAATCACAAATACCTGAAATTATTTTTTAAATAAAAAGGCATGAGGAAAACCCCAAAAGGCATTTGTGACATTGTAAAGGGGATACAAAAATCCTACTTTGTTGTATTATATTTAAACATCATTTAAGGCTGTTAAAAAGCAAAACCACTACAACAAGTAAAAACACCCATACATTTTAAAATTGTTGGACTCAATCCACACTCTATTGTAAACTGTCAGTGTAATAGACGGTTTACTTTGTGATTAAGTAAATATAGTGTAACACAAAAGACCAACTGCAGCCTTTTAAATAGAGGTGGGGGCATGTGGCAAGTAACCCAGATATAACAAGGTACATTAACTTTAGACAAACACACTATTGCCCGTCAAAAGCATTCATCAGGATTGAATGCCACAACACAACAGCATACAAACTCAGCAACATGTATGGGTCAAGTATACTGTACTTGGAAGGATATTACAATGTGTTATTTCATTTTTGTGTCGCACATTTTCTTGTTTGGTGGCTTCTTGGTTGAGGGCTAGACACTGGTAGTTGAACATGAACAATAACAGTGGTCAACAGTCACGCCAACTCTGTTCAACAATAGCAGAAACCCTCTTCTCATACTCCCGTTTGTTTTCCTGGTACAGCTGGGCTGCTTGACTGTTAGCTGGACTGTTGGGGTTTGGCTCATCCAGCAAAGACTATACATAGCACACACAAGGTAAGAATTTTAAAAGAATTTCAATAAGCAGCTACTTGAGTTGTTTCAAGTAGTTACAGGGTCACAACAAGCACATTGGGAATTATTACCTGTATTGAAGTTAATATTGATGAAACATCGTATGTTGGACTCCAGCGGTTCTGAAGTATATCTAAGCATATGCTGCCATCGGCATACACTGCAAACAAATAAGGAAATGTATCAGTAAAATATCAATACAATATAATAGTTGATATTTTAGCTTGTTGAAAGTAATAGTATGCATACCATTTGGATGAAACATTTTGGACACAAATCGCACTGTTGGAGGTTTATTTGGATATTCCTCAGTAAATTCAATAGTAAGCTTGAAGGTACCTGAAAGTATTCAACAATAAAACATCAGTAAGTATACAATGAAAGTTGCTGTGCCAGTGTTATTATAATGAATAGATTCTGCTTTGTGTGGTCAACTTGCTTCATTATGGTTAAACACAATTAATTAAGTGAAACTGTAAAAATAACCAATAAAGCTGCTAAACATAGTTTAGACATGTCCTTTAGAATAGACTGACCATCTTCAAAAGGTGTTCCCTCAGGACTGAAAAATAGAGGGGAAAATACATCATACAAGTGCCCTTACAAATATTTGACAATGTTAAGAATGTCGTTGTTAATGTTACTAATTGTAGCTTACCCAAAAATGACTGCATTCCAAACCATAATGTTGTTTTCAGATGGAGCACCGCTAACACCAGCTGGAGGATCCTCTTGCAGCCTAAAAAAAAAATTAATTAAATCAGCTGTTTGTGTGAAATAAAATGATATTAGCATCCTGGAAATAGCTATTTACTGTTTAGGGATAGATGCTTTGTTGTTGGGTTGATCAAATAACTTGTAGTCGTGTATTCTACTCAAAACAGGCATAACGTACCATCATACCAAAATACTTTTGTTCCATAACCTGTCTAATTTGGGTAATAATATAATCGACATAATGCCTGATAATTTTTTTTTTAAAAGTACACATCAGCGACATCGGATGTATGTACCATTTTTCAGGTACAGTACAAGCCGGTGGTAGCGTTACCTGGATCTAGTTACATGACACTAACATTGCTTTAGTTATCACTTAGTCCAAGTTTAGTATTTAGACAATAATTCAAGCCTATAACCATTAAGTGTGTTTTTTACGATTGCTTCTGTGGGATCGTGGCATATTTAGGTAGTCAAAACTGGTATGGGTTAGCTAATATTAGCTATTGGTTAGCTCGACTCTCGGCTCAGACCTTGTTTTGGTTTTGACTTACCGTTTAAAATCCCTCATCAAACGTCTTCTAGCTGGAGTTGACATCGCGTCTGCAGTAAATCTTAAAACCTTGACATATACTAATGTGACTGTAGACTGATAGGGGTATATAACCAGACTATAATTTAAAGCTAGGTCGCTAGCCAGCGATGGCTAGTTTGTCAAATATTTGCCTGTCCCTGCGAGTCTATGGACTCAACCACTTGTAACTAGAGTAGGGGTGTAACTGCGTTTAAAGCTCAACGTCACCGACACCCGAAACCAACACAATCACAAAAGAAGTTGAACAAATATGTTAATATACCAGGAGATATTTGGTCAAGTGAAGAACGCGATACTAGACTTTCTCTAGATAAACGTAGTTTCTAAGTAAAAATACCACCCTCCCCCCAATTACCTCCCTTGTATCAACCCAGCGATAATTACGTCATGTGTTTAGAAAATAATTATGTTCAAGTTAATGTCCACCCCACACCGTGTTTGGTGCCTAGTAATTTTAGTTGACATGATATTTACGGATTTTGACGGAATATTGTACGGCTGCGCAAACACTGTTTCCCAATGCAGCGGTCGTCGTTGCAGTTGCACAGAGATAACACTAGAGGGTGTTTGGTGCTCAAGAATCAGGGTGGCACAACCATAACGTGCCCCTGGTTATTATGTTGATATTGTCGATTGTTTGTCTGATTTTAATATTTTTCTATTCCTGTAGCATTTTTTGTTTTTATGTATATGACTTATTTTGTAAGTTATATTTTGACTGTAAAAAGTTCATGGCTTTCACATGTCCCATATGGTCTAGCGGTTAGGATTCCTGGTTTTCACCCAGGCGGCCCGGGTTCGACTCCCGGTATGGGAACAGATCTTTTCGACATTTACAAGTTTGAAGATGCTTTGCCCCCGCCCATGTGTCCTCGAGGATTCTACGAAGCGAAGGAGGGCCCTACCAGTCATCTAGCTTCTATTTACTTGACCCTTCCATAATTGTGTGGATACAATATACAGCCGAATCTTGTATTAAAACATAGACAAATATTTATATTTATAGACCGAAGTTGATGTACTCAAGAGACGAATGGGCTTGTCCACGCCGTCCTTACAAGGGTCAGCTCCCTGCTAAAGTTTGTTGTCGAGCCAATCATTTGCTGGGAAAATGTGACTAGTAGGAATTCCCCACGCATCAGCCTCCAACCTTGTGTCAGAAGGACTACGAGAGAAGGAGGGTTACTGCCCACCGTCACAGCCAAGATGGAGCTGGTGCCGTACACGAACCGGCGCTAAAGGCATTGGACTCTTTTTTTTTTTTTTTTTTTTTCTCATGAGGAGT
>OMNZ01109091.1:0-16622 GCA_900303255.1 Lesueurigobius sanzi | reverse complement strand
TCTCATGAGGAGTACCAGCCCGCCGCTTTATCCCGGTCTGCGCCTCTATAAACACGTCTGCCAAGGTAAGATACATCGTAGAACCTACTCTTTGTAAACTGTCCTGCCCTGAACTGTCATAATCTATTCATCTCGGAATAGCTCTCTGCTTAGATTGTAAATGTATAAGGAAAGTTGTGATTTTTTTGATTT
Source organism: Lesueurigobius sanzi (assembly GCA_900303255.1). Taxonomy (NCBI): domain Eukaryota; kingdom Metazoa; phylum Chordata; class Actinopteri; order Gobiiformes; family Gobiidae; genus Lesueurigobius; species Lesueurigobius sanzi. Next base: position 16,430 of record OMNZ01109091.1, on the reverse strand, counting down.
TGGTTTCGTTTTGTTAGGCTACATTAGGCTGTTGGCTAAAATAAAATGAAAAATAAACATGACACGACTCGTAGGCACAGGGCTCCATGCATGGCCTGTCTACAGCAACTATTAATATCCATGATCCAAAATAATCTGTCAAATTATAGTAGGCTATTGATCACATGATCAACAGTTTGACAGCAGCCCACTAAACTTGCTTTAGGCCTCATTTTGGTGTCAATTCTTTCAAGTTATAAAACAAGCTCACACACAAGTGGTATTTGTCTCCAGTGACTTTTAAACAGAGTAAACAGCTGTCTTGATTTATCAGACTTTGTTTACTCTGGATGTGAAAATTCCTGTTTAATTTGCTTTAGTCTGAGTGTTAAATGGCCAAGACTTAATCAACCATAGTCTGTGGTGAGTTGTAATGTTTATCAGATGTTTACATTTTTGGGCTAGAAATGCTTGGATCATGGGACTGACAAACACCCATGTCTCATTGGTGGATTGCATTTGTTTTCTGTAGAGGAGGAGGAGAAGGAGGAGGCGTGCCACACTAGGAATCAAGTTTAACTCTAATGTCATACCATAGAGGACCAGCTGCATCCCTCAAACCATTTACCCACTCTTGTCTCCCCCTTCATTTCTCCCATGTGGAAATTATATTAGAAAAAAAAACTTGTGCATAGTTGGAAACTGAAATCCACTGCAAGCAATTATTCAGACTTTCCAAATATAAGTGTGGCATGTTTGTTTAATTTACTTTGTGCTCAGTTATGACTCTTCTTATAAGTCCACTGTTGCACCCTTTTATGTACAGTATGTAGTCCAGTACTAAGACCACACCTTTGTTTTTAAGTCACAGCAGCACATTAGGCCGCCCAAACAAGGTCCAAACTTAGAGTGAACCCCCAAACCTTGTTAAAACTAAAGCCAGTTTGTGTAATGGAAAAACATACTTTAAAACGTGGTAAAGTAAGTAGTTGTAATTATAATAAACAATCTTCGCAGAACAGCAGGACTTTTGACTAACCTCATTTAAGATATTGTGAATTTGAAACTTTTGCTGTATATTGTAAGAAAACAAATGTACATTGCAAGTTTTTTTTTTAAATATTGCCTATATTTGTGTTGACAAATGATGAGCCAGGTTTCAGTTCATGATACAAATATTTGTATACAGTTCACAAATAGAAAAAAACTTGCTGAAACCATACCATGAGAGTGTGAGGCAGGAAAGCAAGAGGCCCGAGGCACACTGTATTAGAAAAATGTAGACTAAAATACAGCAAGTTCTCAGCAAGTTTTTTTTCTATTTGTGAATATTTGTTGGCCAAGTCTTTGAGAGCAACTGTATCCCTTCCACACTTTTGAGCCTCTGTAGCACTCTGTATTCCTGCACTCCTATTTTTCATTTTTATATAGTTGTTGAAAAGAGAAGAAGCTTCTGAAGATAGAAGTGGTATGTCCTCAACCACTGTGGTTAGCGCTCGTGCTTCACAGCTAGAAGGTCCCGGGTTCGATCCCGGGCCGGACGGGGCCTTTCTGTGTGGAGTTTGCATGTTCTCCCCGTGTCTGCGTAGGTTACCTACCTGAAAACATTCAGAAATTGTTTTGTGACAGAGAAGGTGGCTATATAAGAGGGGAATTCAAAAATGTAAAAAAAAAGGTATTATCGGAGAGCAAAAGGGTTTATGTGGAGTGGATTTATGGAGCAGAATGAGTGAGTTGAAAAACTATGTTATTGTAAATCAATTTAAAGAATGTTACAAAAATGTTGTGCTCTACAGTGCGTACAGTGACGATGAATGAGTAGTGAGCTCACTGTGGACTGAGTAAATTCAAATTGTGGTATTTATGGCTATGAAAATAAAATTTATGTTTGTTATAAGGTTATAGAAGCAGAGGTGAAGGAATGGGATGGTTGTTTTTGTTGACTCTCTACAAACCTTTTGTCTGTAAGAGTCTCTTACTTGTGCTTATTAAATGAATAGAAGAGTCCATTCATGTTATTTTTTACATCTTTCCTTGTACCTACTTCTTTTCGTATTTCTTTGAATGTTTTTTTTACATAAGGAGCGTAATTCAAAATAACGCCTTCTACTACTACTAGATATTTAAAAAATCCTTTTGACATAAATTCATAAACCAAGCAGCCCTCTCCAAACAGCTTGAGGAGCGCTGTAGCCTATATCCAGTGTTTACACAGAGGGCTGATTTAGCACGTTGCTCTTCCCGGCAGCTCTGCTTAGTAGCTCTGCCGGTGACGTCACCCGCCAACCAGCCCCAGCAGATGAGTACGATGGCGACCCAAGGACAATAGAGTGCTGTCTCACCCACATCAGCGATAAGAGCTCCTCAGACATCAGCCACTTCGCCTTGGTGCTGTTCAAGTTCAGCCCAACCCGCCGTAATGGCCTCCAAGATATTGATTTGACTACACACGAAAAGAACAGAGCTTTTATTCCATTTGGAGAGAGCCACACTCCAGTTTCACACAAGGCCCGCCGCAGACAAGGGAAATCTCGCAGCTCATGTTTCTTTTTTCTATTATGTATGCAGTGGGTGTAAATCATATGAAATTGTGAGATAGCAGGGGTTGTTTGCAAGTGCATTGGCCTAATAACATTTTAATAACATTGTAAAAACATGTGACTAAGTGACATCAGTGGCCATCATGTTGCTATGTTGAACTTGTACCCTAGGTGTCAATTAATTTAATTTGTTGCCTGAGAAATAACCACAAGATGGCAATGTTCATATGTTCTACCTACACAAACACCCGGATGAGCTGCTTCTGAAAGTTTTCACAAAAATGCAGGAACTTTAGAGGCAAAATGAGAAATAAAACTAGCGTAACTTCCTGTTTTGCTATGATAAAGCTATGTCGGACTTTCAGGGGAACTGCTGTTTGTAAGAGTTCCTCGTTTGTGCCCATCTTTCTCTGCATGACACCTGCATGTACAATGTTGATTTGGTTGACTGAAATGTACTATTATATAAAATAAATACATAAAATAAAGTCATTCATAAAGGTTAAAACTGTAACTAAATATCCTGACTAATAGAAACTAAATAAATATAGAACGAACTAAGAAGAACTAGTTCCAATTTTTGGATGAAACAATATATCAATGGAAGTAATGCTTTGTACTTTACTGAAAGTATGTTGGTTGACTAAATGTAGGACACAGATTATGGCGTCTCAAAATATGTAATATCTAAATATCCTGCTGTGATTTTTCTTAGTATTATGATTAGATTTGTAGTTTATGTTTCACATTTCAAGCACTTTTAAAATCTGTCCAGGACGAATTAGATAGTTATAGTGTATAGTTTATTTCAAGCATAATATACCTTTGGACAGCAAGAATCCTAATAATAATAATATTAGTAAATAAAAAAAAAGCAATCCATTACATAATGACCATTTAGAATGACATAATATGAGCATATATTTGAAAACATCAATATGCTCGAAAAGGAGTGGGATGAAGTGTAGCTTTATTAATTCCCACCCCTTTCAATAACTAATATTTTTTCCAACAAATAGCTTCCTGTATAATGAAAAATCCTGTAAGAATGAAAAATGAACTGCAAAACTAATACAAGAATCACTTGTATTTCAGAGTATTCTTATATTTGATAGAAGTCTGAGCCATTGTCAACCTTTTTAGTTCATATTTTAATGTTTTTAGGCGTTTCTGACCCATGTAGTTGCTCCCAAGTTGAGTTGACTGGTCTAAACTTCCAGATAATGTGTCGTTTACACATTTTATTTTTACCTAAATAACTGTCTATCTGGTAATCTGGTTGCGTTTTACATTGTGTTTAAGTGTGCAACCCTAATATAGATTTAGTCAGTTCAACTTACTTAACTTTTCATTGACAACCTTATGGTGACTAGTGGTCAGACATGTTTGGGGCCCCAGAGTGCACCATGGGACATGACGTCAGGGAGAGAGGAGACTCAGAAATTCCACCTGTAACCTCATTCTGCCCCTGTCTCAGCTGCAGCATGTGACTGTGCAGTCACTGGCTGCGCCTGTGGCTTTCTCCATGAATCGGTGCATTCCTCTGATGATGTAATCGGCTGTTACAGAAAAGACAGTTTTGGGATCAAATGAGAAAAGAAAAAAAAGATACATTTAGTAGCAGAGCATATTGTGTGTTCGGCTGTTCAGTTTTAGTACTAGCCTGGCAGTCCAGCCTGACTCCATGTATGTGGGATTGCGCCGTTGACTGCTTTTCAAATTCGAGACTAGAGGCGTGACAAACAAACCCATCGTACCCCATCGTAAAAAACCGATCGTAAAAAAAACCATCATATAAAACCCATCGTAAACCCATGGTAAACCAATCAGAGAAACACGGATGTGACGTAAACGCAGTAGGAAGAGTGGCGAAAACGTAAAAAGAAAAACCTTCAGAGCAGCCAGTTGTTGTGGTTTTAAGGACAAGTTCAGCTCATTCAAAGACAGAAGATAAGGCAGTGCTAAAACATCACTCCGTTGTGGCAGGTGGGGCTGTGCTCAATACGTATATAATATTGGCAAAATATCGTTGCGCCGTACTTGACAATACATGTATCGTATCTGTATCGGATGCAAAAATTGAATTGAACCATCACAGCACATACAAAGTACTGCAAAAACAGGTTTAACTTGCTGAGCATAGTATAGCAGCATAATAAAAAACTTCTATTTAGTGTACCTATAAGATATTTTTATATATTTCTTTGAAATATATGTGTATTATGGACACTGTACCAGGATACACGTTTGTATCGTGGACCCTGTATCGACATATGTATCGTAACGCAAAGTTGTTGGCAATACCCAGTCCTAGTGGCCGCCATCTTGACTAGTTTGTGGGTTCATTCTGGTGCTGAAAATGACCCATCGTTAACTCCGTTCTCACCAGAGTTTGAGCCAGTCAACGTCGCAATCCCAGACTATCTTCCAGTGTATGTTATACATGCGTCAGGCTGTCTTACCAGGCTAATTCAGTTGGTCTGTTCAAAAGTCAATATTCATTAAAGCCTCTTTACCAGATTTGTTTTGTTTTTCTAGAGGAATAAAAATGTTTTGGTCTTCCCTTTAATGTCTTTTTTATCAATTGTGATCTGGCTGGGTTGTGGTTTCATTGCTGTGACTATTTCTCCCTGAACGTAGTGAAATGTGTTTAAAACTGATCCCTGGAAGGAATGGGAAATTCATTAGGAAAGTTAGGAAATCAATTATAGGGCCTTTAATGGAACCATAAATTGGATTTTATGTCAGTTATATAAAAACACACATTAAAACAATAAAATATTACATCCAATGTGTGCCATAATTGCTCTCAAACAATAACTCACTCAACAACAGAACAAGTCATCATGATTTATTTTTACTTATTTCTGGAAAAGACTCTCGTACAAATTATGAGTAAAGATGAGTAACCTAGTAGGAATCATCATCTGACCTTGTTTGCGCTCTCTGTCTATCACAGATTGAAGGCTGTCCAAGTTAGAACACCATATTCGCAGCACAGACTAAATAATATTACATCAATCAGTAACATGGCTTTTAAAAGAAAGTGTCGTTGCAAAGTAGAGAGGCGTGACTCCTATTTGCCATCATGAGATCACCATTATGGCTTTATGATACATTCTGCCCTCTGCACTTTATTGCTTGGACAGATCCTGCTGGTTATAATATGAGGGAGTGTCTTTGTCACACTGTTGACCACGTGCTCTTCTAGCGACGGGATTCACGGCTCTTTACAGGGAGCCGGCTCTTTGGGACCTGTTCATTTTAAAGATCCGTTCAAAAGACTGGCTTATTGTTATGTCTCACATTATCTGAGGCCTGGTCGCTGTCAGGCTTGACCTTTTTATTCTTATTAACCCAAGTTATGACAGGACCGATTTTTACCCTTTGAAAAACATATATGTAACAACTCGATAGGTTAAAATGAAAGAATTGTGACTTGTCAAGTAAAAGAATCAACAAGTGGAGTAAGTCTCTTTACACTTAAGATGAGAAAGTAACAACAAAAGTTAATCTGTGTAAAACTGACAATTAAAAGATCTTTTCACACTTGAGATCCGGTTCGCACCATTCACCTTAAAGCGCAGTTCAAAAGAGCCAATTCGGCCATGAACATCATCTACTTTTCAAGTCTAGTAATGCTATTTCTCTTGCCCGTTAGTGGTAATGAATTGTCAGGTTGATATACTTGGATTTGATGGTATTAAAACTTTCAACCGGTGGGATGGAGATGATGAGAGACGGAGGATGCCGTGACAGCTGGTTCATGCCCTCAAAGGCACCTCTCTGTCTCCTCTATATCAATACACTACTTTTTTCGTCTGAGTTCATTTTTAAGTGACAGGCTGTCCTCGGGCTTGTTGAATTATTTAACTGCACACAGTCTGTGTATTATATAAGTCAGACCCTAAGCTAAAGAGTTATGCCATTGTGGTTTAGGCTGTGTGGTATTTTATTCGGAGCAAGTTTGATACAGCTACAAGAACACACCTTGTGGCCCGATAAAGTTTGTCTAAGTTTAAGTTGTTGACTAGAAATATTTCCATGACATCTACTGCTTAGGGCTGGGTCTATTGTTTTTTTTTTGGTTGGGATAGTGCATGTTAATGAACACATGTAAACACACCACTTTTTTTCCCCCCATCTGTTGTCCCACTAGTACACACAAACACACTCATTACTTCATTATGAGACATTTTTGTGTAGATTACAAACCTTTCCATTAGATAACCTGACGTCAACCATGTTAGGCTATTTTTGCCGCAGTGAGTCAGACGTTACAACCTTTCTCACCTAATATTATTATCCGTTAAAGACACAGTGGTTGCTAATTAATGAGTAACTCGCAATACAATGAAGTCTTTGTCTGTAGTTACCTAAACGCTGCACCTTGTTAACTCTGGCCCCCGTGCTTTTTCCCGAGTCATCTTACATTCCCCCAGTGGTGACTGGTCAGGAATGATAATACTTTTGCGCACTTCCTTGGTTGTTCCAAAAAGATAACAACGAAAGCTTTAAGTAGGTTTTAATCGTTTTTTTTGTTTATAGTTTTCAAGGGAGACACTGCAGGCATTTATACTTTCACCTGGAAACAAATGAATTACCTAATCTTTACAATATACGGAGTGTAATTATTGCAATGATTCAATGTTTCTCCGATGGGAAATAGTAACTTCAATGTCCATTTTCTCGAAATGCATTTTTCTCACATTGTGTCGCTCCTACTGACTCCATACTCTCCATTCTTGGATTTAACAATTTTTTGAAGGTTTGTTCAGTCGGATATTTCAATATTCAATTCCTGAGTGTTGAACCCCAAAAAACAATGCAACGTTTCAATTTGGAAAAAAATAGTTTATTCAAGAACTAAACACGATATTAAAACGTTACGGGGTAAGTTGTAACAGTGGTCCTACAGGGTTTCCGTGCGGCATTAAAAAGCATTAAAAGTCATTAAGTGAATTGTGTCAAAAATAAGGCCTTAAATGTCATTAAAGAGCATTAAATAGAATTCAAACTGGCATTAAATCAAACATTCTTGAAAAATAAAGACATCCAAAAATAGGGTCTAAACTGCTCTTTGGAAAGAAATTATACATTATTTCTGTTCAAAAGTTGTCAGATGTATCAACATTTGTATTGAATATGGAAATTAATATTAAATACGCACCAATTTGTGGCATTTCTGGCATTAAAAATGTAGAATTTGGGCATTAAAATGGCATTAAAAACATTAAATTTGACTTGCTGTTACCGGCAAGAGCCCTGTCCTAGCAGAAAAGCCTATTCAAACTCCATCATGTAAATGTCTCTAGTGAGCCCCATATGTAGGTCATGCAGCAGTGTGACACCATCATAGAAGTCCTTTCAGTTTTGGAGTGAGGCCATTTTGTTTGGCTATTGACAGGGTGATTTCATTTTCTTTTTTTTTCAATATTCAGCCTGCCTCTATCCATTATTTACATTTTGTTGCCAGACATATTCAATACCTACTTGTACCATAATACACAGCAAAAGTTTCAAAATGATATTTTAAGAGTTTCCCCTATTCGCCGGATGCGCCTCACTTTAACCAGATTGCGATTAGGAATGTCTTTTTCTGGGGGAAGTACACATATACAGTAGTTACCTAAACAACAGTCTGCTTGGCTGTCACTGCCATTGTCTGGGTGTAAACGAACGCTGTGTCTGCCCGTGTGTGACAGTCGCAGTTGGAAGCATCTTTGTGGTTGAGCGGCGTCAGGGGCAGCCATCAGATGACCTCTCGGCTACACAAACAGTCTTGTCTCTTCTCCAAACGCTCCAAGTCCGACCCATCAAGTGCCGTTTGTCAGGTTGTATAAATCCTCGGCATTCCACGACTACTCCTACGTGAAGGATGGCGGGGTTTGGGGGTGAATCTGTCCAATGCGAGCTCTTTCTGATGAAGGTTTTAACCTCATTGGATTTGCGACCTGTCCAGTGTGTTTATGTTACATTGTGGTCTCCTAAATTGTCCATCTATGTCATCTAATTTTTCAGGCCGAGACTCCCAAAATTACCATGCAAACTTTAGAAACTAAAAGTCATCAGGCAAAAAAACATGTGGAAATTGGTTTACAATCTTTATCTTGTTATTTGATCTCAATTCCCAAATTTACACTGCAAAAAATCAGTATCTAGATTACTTTTAATGGCTCAAATTCAGAATATTTGAGATATTTTGACTAGTTAAGATTTAGGCGTTCATTTGACCTAGAACTATTTATCTACTGTAAGTTGGGGTCAAAAGCTTTATCCATATCGCCAGAAGCCACAATACGTCCAACTAAGATTTACACATTGTTTGCTAAGACAGCAGGGAAAACATTTGTCAATTTTGATTTTGAAAGAAATTTTCTCTCCCATAGAGTTGTAATGGCACCTGACCCCCATCTGAAATAGAATTCTATTCTATGAAAACAACTTATTGTGCGCCCCTAACCACTGTTTTTGTGTCATAAGATCATGTGACCTTTAGAGAAAGGGCTTCAGGATACATGTGTAACTTCATTTGTCAAAACCACCAAAATAATGTTTCATTGTCATGCAATCAGCACCTTCTTTCATTGAGGCTTTATACTTCATGCTCCATATTTTCTGAAACCAAAGCTACACAGTATGTTGCAAGTTAAAGTTACACTTTGCATATATTATTTTTAAATATTTGCCATAACCTGTTTAACACTTGACCAAAAGTAATAGTCTTACTTTTCATGTCCAATCGTTAACACCTCAGCTCTGGTTTGTCTAGCCCCTGTGGCCTGCTTTGTAATTAGACCTATTACACTAAATGGGGAGTAGTGCTGCCTCATTATGTTGTTGTTCCTTCTGTTTTGTAGAATCTGAGATTTCCCCCGTCACACTCTCTGCATTCTCAGGGAATGGGTGCATTGTTACAATCTACTAAGTTACATTGCATTTCAGTCATCATTTTGTTCAGCTTAATGCACCAATGCTGTACCAAAGACTAGGATATAGTAAGCAGAATATCATTGTATTATTATCATCCCCTAGAGCAGTGGTTCTTGTGTACCCCTTGGGCCTTTATACTCCAAGTATCCCCTGCCTCGATGGTTTTGATGATTAGTTAGAAAGTGAATGACTAAAACTCCTATTTATCAGTAAAAAGGCTATATATTCTCAAATTGTCACTCTTTTACTGTTACATGTTTAAAATAGCCTTTCTTTGAACATAATAATCAAAAATACACTTCAGTTTTATCTTATTTTGTATCTGAAATTATTCCAAGTACCCCCATAAGCTCTTGCATACCCTCAAGGGTCCCTCTACCCCTGGTTGGGAAATACTGCCCTAGAGTGTGAATGTTTCAGGATTACAAAAGACAGAAACATAACCCTTTAGGTTCCAATTGTTTAATTATTGGTTACAAAGTTATTGTATTCCAGTTATTCTAGATTGTGCGAAATCCCAATGATTTTCTACTGGTAGCTCGCCATGCTTTTCCAAGTAGCTCGCCAAAGGTTTTCTACATTTCTACATACTCTTGATGAGTCACATTTTAGATGCATTTTCGTTTTTATGAGCAAAATATGTACAAACATAGCTTTATACAAAGTATAAAGCCGGAACTGCTGTAATTTTCTTTTATTGAGTTGGATGATCATCTTGGCAGTCCTAGAGGCCTAGTTACATGTGTTTCTTTGAAGTATAAGTATAGCTCGCCTCGCTGCCATTTATGTTACGCAAAAGTAGCTCGGAAGGTAAAAAAAGTTGGAGACCCCTGGTTTAGACTGAAGTTTGGACTTTTTTGTGAAAAGGTCCCGGAGTGGAAGCTTTCATTTGTTGTTTAAGGTGAGACTCATTTGGAAACGTCTAATCCACAATCTATTCCTAATTTATGCTTCCAATTTAATGCTTAACAATAAAACCTGATCAAACCTAAATACCCAAATAACAAATATCTTTAAACCTTTTTCAAAGACACATTATCAACTCATTCCTATAACTGGAATGTGCATTGTATTATTTGTGTTCTTATGTGTAAAGCTTCTGTGGCAAAGGGAACGTTCAAGGCCATGTCTCTGTCAGTTTGAGAGGAAACAATGACCTCGCACCTAAAATATGGACCTCTTCTTTCTTGTGAATAGCTGGATCGTGACGTAAGAGAACTGCCTATTCACGCCACAGTCTGATCCCTAAAAATAGACTCGGTTTGTATAGATCCTGATGTTGAATGGCTTTGCTGAAGATAGTTTTCAAGTGACGCTGCTTACGATGTCAGTAACAGGCTTTCATGGATTTCTGATGGGACATTTTCTTTTGGCTTAGGAGGATGTTGCTTTGCGTCTCTTTAGTTGTCTGTGCGATGACTGGTGAATGCTTCTGTCTGGAGCGAACTCTTAAGACTCATTTATATAACAACTATTGCAAAACTTAATTTGCATTCTCCCCTAAACAAGACTGACAAGAAAAGAAAAAAAAATGTTAATCAACTTCATCTTTTAACCACAAATCCAGCACTTTTACCTTGCTGCCCTATACGTTTATAAACTTCATCCACATTAGTAAATCTTTTGGGTTTTTTGTGTGTTTTTTTAGTGTGAAATATTTAGCTATAAATAGTTTGAAATGGAAGGAGGGAAATTACATCCATTTTTGAAGATGGAGACAGCTCTAACCACAGACCTCCACCACCTTCCTGTTTGTGACATTTCTGCATTTTCACACACAGATCACCCTCTTATGTGTTTCTAGATACTGCACTAAAGATGCTTTCTAGACCACATGGGATACACTTTTAATATTACAAGAGTTATTTTACTTGTCTTTATAGCAATTCTGTTATGTTTTTTGTAAATTTACAGTCTCCTACGTACTCTGAAGTGAAACAAGTCCATGTTGAAACCAGAAGTAGCTTGTTGGTAATTCTCGGTATTTACTAACGAACCAATCACATTACTACATATTTTCCTTTAATGTCAGACAATATCCGAAATTGATACGTATTTCATTGCAGTGCCTGTATTATTATCATGAATGTTTTATTTAACCTCAAAGTCATGTGATACCACGTGACTGAAATGTGAAAGTTGTATCTGATATGTGTGTGCATCCTATTATCTCCTCATCATGAAGAGGGGGAGGGGTGTTCTTTGTGAGCCTCACTGTGGTGGAGCTCTAGCCAGTTAAATGTAATGTTTCCTTTACAAATTGCACATTGCTGCTTGCGTCTTAGCACTTAAAAGCACGCTTAGTAAATGTTTTGTGTGTGTTCTTGTACTGGCTGCAAAGTGAGTAACGAAATCCTCATTCTACTATCAAAATGAGGACATTTTGGCCGGTCCTTACTTCTTTGAGGCCCTGTTTGAGGGTTAAGATGTGGTTTTAGGGTTAGAATTGGGAAAAGGTTAGGGTTATAATAATATCCTCATAAAAAACAGTGTTGTTTTGTTTCATTTGGGCATGTGTTAGTAATCGTGCATATTGACTTCTGGATTCAAAATGCCAGCCCACACTCCAGTAGACATCACACAGAGCTTTACATTAAGTTTTTCAAATGTTCTCAGAAAGGTTTCCTGTCTTGACTTGTTCTCCCCGTGCTAATTTGTGTCCTAACATACAGTTTGCTCCTGTGTATTTTTTTAAGTTTCGTTTTTGCTCTGCTGCTCTGTTCATCGGAGCACACAAGAGGAAAAAGTGTGCCCTCGGCTCCATCTTTTACTATCTTTAAACCTAGGGGTATTACCTGTACATTTTACACTGCAAAATACTCGGGATGCAACAATCCTCGATATAATCTTGAATTGTTCAATATACCCTCTTCAACTCATTGTGCAAATATGTTCAATATACAGTATGAATCCATGAAAGATTGCAGATGAGCCGCTATTAGTATTTTGAGATGTTTCCTTTGTGCATTCCCACTGAGAAGCATGACACACAGCCACCATAAGCACCTGTTATTCTGTTTTCAGTCAGTTTTGCTTGTTAGCAAAATGAAAAAAAAAAAAAAGTTATTGTATTTGTTGTTCAGAACATTGAACACAGAATCGTTATTAATTAAAAGTTAATTGTTGCATCCCTACAAAATACCAAGGCTATAATGTCTGAAGTCACACATTATGGCCTTGCTAGAAGATCCCGGGTTTGATCTCGAGACCAGACGGGGCCTTTCTGTCTGGAGTTTGCATGTTCTCCTTGTGTCTGTGTAGGTTTCCTCTGGGCGCTCCGGTTTCCCCTACCACTAAAACATGTACAATAAGTAAGGATGAATGAGATGTGTGAGTGAGTGTGGGACTGATGCAAATTAGCCCATGGCGATTATGTGGAGTGGCGTATTTACATACATGTGTCCTATGTATGTTCATTAACATGCACGGTCCCAACCAAATAAACAAATACATAAATAAAGCCAGATTCTTTCATAATATAGGGCTTATGACATGTCAGCACTAAATTGCCTCCACTTAAAGTATTTTTTACTAATGGCTATTGTTTGTAATAAATCATATTCATATTTTTCCCTGCCCAAAGTGTTTACCTTTTATACAGTGTAATATGACGTTCTTGTACTATTTCTAGAGTCAGAGCCTCCATTAGCTGATTCTACTCATTGTAACTGTTTTAATTCCTGTGCATTTATACAGCACGGTCAAAGTCTACACTGCATACCTGACCTACTGTTTGTTCACCTCCACTCCTCCTATTTCTCAGGAGAAACCAGTCTATCGTCTTTCATTCTAGGTGTGGCCCCGCAGTAGGACCTTTCTCCCTCTCCCCTCCCCCGCCGCCGCTCCAGCCAATCCCAGCTGTACCTGTAAACTCACCTGAAAGCATTTGCATGGGGAGCCCGATACTGCTCGCTGATTGGCCAGGTAAGGGCTCGCTGCCTTAGGGCTCCCTTCGACCAATGGCGACAGGGCTGTGTGACTCAAAGGGGAGAGGACAAGTTGCTTCACTACACTTCTCCTTTTTCTGTTTCGAGGCGCAGCCATTGTATTGTGTTTTTTCTAGTTCATTTTTTGTGAAAAAAGGTGTATGCTGAAGTGCCGATCCGCACCTTTAGGCTGCTTTGGTCGCTTCTGAAATGCACCGTGGAATATTCCTGCTTGACTTTATTGCATACGCTCTGTCTAGCTTTTCATTGGTTACTGACATCAACACTTGTTGAGTTTCTGTTATGGACGCTGTCACCGAAATCGCCTGTCTGTAAGGTTGGTCCATTTAGAAATTTTATTCACTTTGCAATATTGTTTTTAACTGAGAGATCATCCACTAAGGACAATCTAAATATTTCTAATGTCACGTGTTTGAAGAATATGAGAGGAAGCTCACTTGCACTTTCCTTGATACTTGGCATTGTACGTCATATTTTCCCACCATTTGTTCATGCATGCACCCTAACCCTTAGATGTTTTACCAAATCTAAATGTATTATTGCCATTAAGTACTTCTTTACATATATGTTGTTGGGAATCATTTGAGAGAAACTCATGGCTTTCTATTTTAAATAGGCCCATGTTGAAGTTTAAAATAGGGCCACAATGATGATAAATGTGGTTGTTGTTTTACTTTTATGAATTGTTGCCTTATATGGCCAGCTAAAGCGAGGGCGTGAACATTGTTTTGCAAGCCCCTTAACCAAACCCACATGGATTGTACCCAGTGTAGTAATAAGCAATTATATATTATGTCAAATTTGATTGCTGTGTTATAATAATGCACCAAAACAAACTCCATTGGATCCTCATGGATCACTGTCAAAGGTATCCTTATGTCTTTCTTCGACAGTGATGCGTGTGGAGCATAATCTTAAAATGATCAGTACAGAATGTTGCCCATCTTGTAACGCCAATGACCAACATTTCACAGAAAAGTCTTAGTCAATGCACTGTAGCTTCCTCATTTGTTTTTGCTAACCTTCCCCAAAATTATTTTTCACCCTTTACGTGATCCGCCAGTCTTTGCAGTGGTGAGACATGTGTTCTGTGTAATAGTATGAAAGAAAAAAACCTTCCTGTTTCAGTAACATTTGCACATTGTCATTAAACATGTCAGTCTGAAGAAACATCCTTGCATTCACACCCACTTCATTGGCTCTCTTGAGCTGCAGCTGCACCGAGCATGTGACTTGCTATCCAAAATCTTGTGGGAAGTCCTTCTTCTTTCATCCAATTATGGTCAAACTTTGTAATTACGTTACATGCAATAAACTTCCAGCAAATTTCTTCATCACTTTGGCATTCACTTTTGCAACACGGAGGCTCAATCCACACAGAAACATTGGAAACAGTGTTCTGCATTGATAACATTGTTTACTGTCTTAGTTAGCTACCTGTGCATCACATAGTGAATGGTTCGTTGTGCTGAGCAGGCTAGAGTTTGCATTTGACCTGGCTTTTTAATCATACTCCTCGCCCACCCTGATTTGGATTGTAAATGAGGACTCAGAGTTGTGTGTGCTCCCTGGCCGTTTAGATGCTGTTGGTTGCTGCTTCTCGTTTGGCTGGTGAAGAAACAGAAGTGGGTGGTGGACAATAGTGTCAGCCTGGGCTCATCTTTCAATACAAAGTCAACAAGTCTTAACCTGTAATTAGATCATTACATTGGGCAAGACGGTGGAGGAGTGCTGCAGGAGGACACTGTGGGTGGGGTTTGGATTGCCACAGCAGAACAAACATGCAATACATGTCAACATAACGATATTCAATACACACACCTGTACAAACTTCTTCTTAAAGGCCCTATGCCTGATTTTAGAGAAAGCATGTGGATTCTAAATTGTTAACAGTGGTCCACACTCATTCTTAAGTCTCCTAATGCATTTACAACATTACAATTCTTCACAGGAATGAGTTTCTAAGCAAGTTTCACAACTTTTAGGGAGCAAGACCGTCACTGTAATGTAAACCACAAATACCCTGCTAGTCCTATTAGATGCACAGCGCACAGTACTATAGTGTTTCTTATTATTCTGTATCAACATTCTAAAGTACGGTATAGGGCCTTTAACAAGCCTCATGTGACATGATTAGGTAATGTAGGAGAGGCAGGATGAAACATAAGCATGCATCTTTGGTTGGCGGGCACATGCTTGTTGCATTATGCCACTGTTAGCCCTAAAGCACTTTATTTTTATATGTTAAGGAAAAAATGTTTGGCCTGGTAGTCTCAGCATGTTACTTGTTATTAGGGGATGATTGTTGGTTGGTCAGTTGTGTGTTCGCTGTCGTTTATGCACACTGGTACAAAGCATCAGGCCCACATTTAGGCCAACGCGATTCAGAAGAAGACGTAGCTCGTGGAACACGGTGGTTTCCCATGTCAGGCAGGCTGGCATTTAGCAAGTGCTAGGCTAGCTAAACCCATACTGAAAACATGCAGTATTCTCAGTGTTATGGTTTATATAAATGCAACATCTGCTAATACTGAAGGACAAAAACATTTGGTTTATTAATAATGTTAATAGCATAAGCACCCATAATAGCACCCCAGTCCTCCGGTCTCTCCACTGGCTCCCGGTGCATTTCAGGGTGGAGTTTAAAATCCTGTTGTTCGTGTTTAAGTCCATCCATGGTCTGGGGCCTGACTACCTCTCAGAGATGATAACTGTCCACCGTCCAGTCCGGACTCTGCGCTCCTCTGAGAAATGTTTTCTGGTCGTCCCCAGGTCCAAATACAAGAAATATGGAGACCGTTCATTTGCAGTCATTGGCCCTAAGCTGTGGAATGCCCTTCCAGCTCATCTCCAATCTGTCACTGAACTCACTGTATTTAAGTCACAGTTGAAAACACATTTGTTCAGGCAGGCATTCACAGAGTGATATGGCTATTTTAATATATATTGAGTTTTAATGCTGTTTTATTTTTATTCTGGTTGCTTTTATTTACTATTGGCCCGTGCTTGAAAAGCTTAAATAACTATCCAC
>OMNZ01109085.1:34198-44333 GCA_900303255.1 Lesueurigobius sanzi | reverse complement strand
TTATTGCCAAAGACCCGAGTTTACTCTTGAAATTTGACCTTTATTTAACCAGGAAAGTCCCTCTGAGATCAAGAATCTCTTTTTCAGGGGAGTCCTGGCTCCAGAGGGGATCCTATTGTACATGTTTTTAGTGATAGGGGAAACCGGAGCATCTGGAGGAAACCTACGCAGACACGGGGAGAACATGTAAACTCCACACAGAAAGGCCCTGCCCGGCACAGGAGTGAGGCACAAGCGCTAACTGCTGCACCACCGTGCCGCCATGTAAGGCTATGGCACGCCCGTTTAGACTCTCTTTGAATTGAGGACGTTTAGTTTTATCTTCAGAAGCTCCTTCTTTGCTCTCGTTGTCAGAAAGTATGGTAGTTAAAGAATTCAAGTTGGATTCCAGAGACGAGCAGCTAGCACATCCAAGCCGCTTTCTACCATCAACTGACTCACCCATCTTTATTGAGATCTGTAGTTGCCACCGAGTACCCGAACGAAGATGCCAGTTCCTCTCCCCAGAAGATATGCTGCGGCACCAGTCTGTAGACGTTATCCTTCTTCAGCAGCACTACCGCCCCCGTGTGGTTGGCCCTGGGAGCGCCGGCCACAAATGTCAGCTCCCCGCGGGCCATAATTCCCATCGCCGAGTCCACCGAGAAACCTAAGCATGTTTTATATCGAGAACAGCGACATTGATGGGAATAGGGGAGGGGTAAGGGAGGGGGGAAAGTTCAAAGGTTAGAGGTGATCCTGGCGCGTAGCATCTTTGTCCATAAGCTAACATACCCCCCCCCGTATCTTGTTACTGATGAAATGTGTGCTTTAAGTGGGTATTGATTTTGTGCCAAAGTCATGATTAGGCTAAATGTTCTGTGTGTGCTGCAATGCTGCTCCAGGGGATATATCTCTCGACGGGCTGCAAGTTGTAATTCAATTGCACACAGCAGCGGTTCTAAAAGTGTGGTGCGAGGACAAGCCGTAGCTGTGGTTTAGTCTTTTGAATTGGTTTAGTCCAAGTAAAGATTTAGCTTAATTTTGTTTAAGCATAGCTTAGACTATGTTTAGCTTCTACTTAGTTTTGCCACCGTTGGAAATTTATCAGCGTTCATAATACTATATAGGCAGTGGATATTTAGCCTTTACGCTATTTTTCCGTAACTTGCTCCTAATTGGTCGGTTCGTATCATGTGGTAACATTGTAACAGCGTTGACACAGAGACGGCTGTCGCAGATCGGCCTTCCACACAGTATTGTGTTAATTGAGTCCGGGATGGAATGTTATAGCATAACATATAACAAGTTTTACACTGGTGACTGGGCTGAATTAATGTTTTTCTTGCATTTGTGCCCGGATCATGGCTAGCAAACATGCAAAAAACTACAATCACGCTTCCAATATTCCATGGCCTATACATGTCAAAAACGGGAAGATGTAGTCACGTGATACGAATTGGCGAATTAGGAGCAAGTTACGGTAAAACAGCGAAAACAAACGAAAAGATGGCTACATATCCACTGCCTACTATATATTGGGGTGTCAATAACAAGTTAATATTAGTTATGCTTTTTTAATATAATGATCATAATTAAACAAATTTAGAATGGCCCCCCGAGCCTCCCCAACAAAGAGTTCTGGCTACACCCCCAACAAAGAGTTCTGGCCACACCCCTGCTTTGTGTCAATTTTTGTCCTGGTTTAGACATGATCTATTGTGAATAAATATTTTTTTCATAAAGGTAATGAAATCAACAGGAAAACAGACAAATAAGCAACTTTCTAAAGGTTAAGCTGCACATAGGGAGTAGTAAGAATGATATTAATTAAATAAAAACAAAAAAATCTATCCCTTTTGGTTGCAATAAGTACAAAATACTTAGTCCTGGTCTAGTCCAATTTTATTATGGTTAAGGCAAGATTTATGTTTTATTTTTGCCTTGACTCAACCCTGTTTATACAGTCCATGTTTTAGTCCGGATTTATTCTTGATTCTGGCTCGTTCTTGCCCAATAAACACCAAAGGTTAAACATTCCCTGAAACGGTGCTTGGCTTATAAAGTTTGAACATCAATTGCTTGAGGTCACACAGAAACCTATTGGCTTTTGCTGATGCCTACTGTGTATCTGTGGTGTATGTAAACAAAGCTGCTGGACATTAATCTAATTTATGGGCCGAGCCAAGTCCTCCTTTTGTAGGAGGCTCCAAAGAGAAATGCGTGTTTGTGTCCAGAGGAATGTGCATTTTAATCAGGTGAAACAACAGAGCAGTTAGGGAGGCTTTTGGAGGGCCAGTGCGTTTACATGCAAGGCTAAGACTGTCCGTGCAGATTGATTAAAAATGCCTAAAGGGAAAAATCTTCAATTAATCTATCTTAAAACATGGCTAAAACTGCTAAAAGACAGAGCTACCATAAGATATCACGCAGCAAATACTGTAACATTGTCTATGGTATAATCATAATAACCACAGCGATGTACAGAATTAAGATGCAATTTCAGATATTTACACTACGGATAAATTCTTTTTATGTATTCAACAAAGATTAATATAATCCAGGGGCGTGTCTACGTGGTGGGCTGACACAGGTTTACTCTATCATACATATTTATAAATCAATGGTCCTCATGTACCCCTGTGCCCCCCCAGTAAAAATGTCTGGACACACCACTGATTTCATCTAAACCCAGACTAAAGTATTATTTTAAATCTGTCTCCCCTGTATGTAAACACACTAACCAATTGCTTATTTACATTTTATACAAAGCTGCAAAAACGTCAACATTTTACACAGGTAACGTCAAAGCCTTCACATGCATTTTCTTCAAAACATGCAGACGGCAATGACAGCCGATCTATTCTATTTGTGAGTCCTGAGCAAACATGCAAAGGAAAGAAAAACGAGACAAAACACACAGCTATAGACAAACAGTGAGCAGCTCCAGGGCGACAGGTGTGGTATGCGACCGTGCAGAAAAGCGCCCATAAAAAGGTGTTAAACGGGGACATGGTGCTACTTTTTCCACAAAGAGAGAGCTATTCACGCTGAAGCCGGTCTCAAGGTCATAAGTCCAAAGCCGAGGGGCTACATGAGGTTAACGCCGCTACATTTCATATGGGGGTGAGCGGGTGGGGTTTGCTCGGCTTTACAAAGGTGCAGAGGGAAAAAGTGCTCATTTTACTGCCTTTCCATTCACTTGTAAAGGACCAGGCTGTTTATAAGGTTTCTATTGTTGGTGCTTTGAGCAAAACCGAAGGCCGGGGATAATAACAATGAATGCCGTTTTCGCCAAAGCGAGTAAATTATAGTTTATAGAAGGCAATACATTAGCATGAGGGGATTTTCCCACATTTTAATTGCAATTTTGGTGGCTACAAAAAACTAAATCTATAGACCCTTTCATTGTTTGTAAACATTCCGGGCTTAGCTGGAGGCAGGAAGCTAGATTCCTATCTATATCCATTGTAGCTGTTGTCATTGTAACGATAAACAAATGTCTAACTGTTGTTGGGAATATCAGATTATTATTTTATCGTCTCAAATGTCGTTCCTCTTTGTTCTTGCTCCTTAAGCTACAACAGGACCACATTTTTGGGTTGTAGTTTTACACTTATAATCACTAGTTTTAGTTTAATCTTATTTCTCTTGCTCATTTCCTGCCTCCAGCTGATGTCACTGATGATGTAAGCATCGAAAGGGTCTATACAATTCTGTAAAGCTACAATATGTTATTTCTTATTATTATGTGGGTAGGCTTTGTGGTCTACTTTGATTGATAGTTAGATGTCTTATGGTTTAACATGGATTATGTTAAGAAACTATGATAGATAATGTAATTTTCTTTAGGCTCCCAGTTATTATATTTTTTCCCCACCTCCAATCTTCTTTCACATTTATTGGTGGACATAGGTAAATTCCCACCGTCAGCAAAACCTTTAAACATGATCTCTGACCTAGCATTAGTGTTCTCAAAGTCAGTTTTACTAAATTTGTGTAACATACGTGCATATAATATATTTTAAAATCACGGCATATCCATACAGAGCGTACAATAGCTTCTCGGTCTGGGGGTTTAGTAGCATGCAGGTGTGGCGTATCTTCAGGATCAATGGAGGCATGTGGGTAAGTTAAAAGGATGAAGCTTAAAGGGTCGTGTTGTCATGGAGACGGCTCAGTATGGGCAGGATCAGGGCGGCTGCTTCATAGGCTGGAGGGAGGTATGAATGAAGGGGGGATCTATGGCAGAGCCACAGGTCACGCTGAGTTAAAAGAGAAATCACTGCATCCCATTAGAGACATCCAACAGCAGTCACTCGGAAATATGACGGTCTACGCCCCAAATGTTAATAAACTATTCGATTATTGCTAAATGCTAATGTTATAGCACTACAATTCACCAGGAAGTCCACACTGTTTAACCTGCAGAGCTCCTCACATGCAGAAAGACGAGACGGGCGAAAGACATGGAAGACACATCGGAAAGTAAAGCCTGACCAGACCAGCCAAGACGCTTTTCAAAATGGCACTGACTGTATTGATGCTCATTCATGTAATTAAATATTGTATATACTATATAAATGTACATGAAAATATGGAAACACTTTATTTTAATATGCACATACTGTACAACTTAACCAAATGCTAATTAGTATACAAGTTAAAGTCGTTAAAGGTACACTGCGTAACATTTTGAATTATACTGTTGCCAGCAAAACAAGACTTGCTCCAAATGACCAGCTAGACACAGAAAATCATATTTTTGCAGTGGGTAATCAAAGAATGTATTTTTAAATCTCATATTTGTGTGCCTTTAGTCAACATCTCCATAGAGATGGGCTGGGGACGTCCCCGCTCCCAGAAAAGCTACAAGTCAGGTCTTAGGAGAGGAGCTGCTCACAGCAAAGACACATGTTTGTTTGGTCATTTTTAAGGTATTTTTCAACATAAAAAGTATATCTATTGTAATAAATGCTTGTATTTGAGTCTAATTATTGGGTGAAATGCTACGTGGTGTACCTTTAAGTAAAGTAGTTAAGACTGTGGAACATTCCATGTCATATGTTGCTAAATCAAGAGTAACTTAACTGCTGTAAAATGTCCATAGATAGACACTGACAATGCTATTTTTGCTGTTAAGCATTTAGTGGCCTATGTCAAAATAAAGGAGCAACATCTCCATGGAGATGAACTGGTGATGTCCCACACCCAGTAAAATGTGGTCCAAGGAGAGATGAGCCTGTTCACTGTCAAGTGTGTGTTTGAGGTGTTTTTTACTAATAAAAACACCAATAACTACAAAGGCTTGTCTATTTATTGGGTGTTTATTGATGGACAATTGCATACATTACACAAATTAAACCACAGTATGCTTTTACGTAACTAATTGAATGTAATAAATTTACTCTTCGTCTAATGTAAATAATACAAAATGTGTGTACAACAAATTACTGATAGGGCGATTAGCTTCCATCATTCTTCTAAACTCCGCTTATTATTTTAAGATTTGGGAGACTGTTGAGCTCTAAAGTGAATAGGTCTGACTGGCCAGGCTAAGAAGAAATAACACCGTGCTGCTTCACAAGAGGCAGCCATCATTAAAAATCCAACAGGTCGATGGTAGCTTCTTTAGCAGCAAAAACGGACAAGAAAAAAACCCACATAGATTTCAAACTAAATCTAAAGAAGACAGGACGGACATTATTAGACAAAGACGAATTTCCACAAAAACCCAAACAAAATCCATTTTAGACACTTAGAGCACCCCACGCCTACAAACCTAAGTAGCTATTATGGGCTACGTCTTCAAACGGAGTGGGTCTGCTCGAGGGCTCCAGAGTTTTGTACAGCAGTGCGTCTTCAATCGGGCTAGCCATGAACAACAGCCCTAAACATGGGACGTCCCGAGAGAGTGGAGAGGAGAGAGGAGGGGACAGGGGAGCGACAGGTGAGGGGGGTGATGGGGTGATGAAATGGTGGGGGCAAATAAAGAAAAGAGAAACAGAAAGGGGAGAGTGCAGGTGAGACAAGCAGCTGTGTTTTGTTTTTTTGTTTGGCAGCTTTAGTCGGTTGCCGTGGCGCAGTCCCGGTGGATTTGGTTCCTGTGTGAAAAATGAGAGAAGAGTTTGGGCTCAGACGGGGACGTGCACTGATGGGCTTGAAGGGATTATCTGGTTTGTGGTGGAGAATAAGATAATATTGATATAGTTTTTGTTGGGCAATACTTTTGGTAAATCATTACTCTTGAGATGTGAATATGAGGCCAAGTTAAAATCATTTGAAAATGTACACTGACAATAAAAAACCAATAGATGGGTTACAATCACATGACTTTTTCATGATAGGACTTTTCAACATTCAAACATTTTATTTTGAACTTGAAATTTGGCAACAAACAAAAGTATTTCAGAGTTTAAAGTCTAAATGTATTACAAATTGATGTAGAGTAAGGTATATAAAATAATTATATATATTTTTAGCTGAAGTGAGCAACAATGAGAGGGGTTTTTCTTTCAGCAGTCGGAGTTTTTTTTGTTTTGTTCCAATCAGGTGAAGGATTGACCTAGATTGTTTACCTTTAAAATGTCACTCTTTGTCGTCTCATTTTGCAATCTTACAGACTTCTACATTAATTGCATTGAGAGTTTAAAAATGAAAGTATGTATGATAATTATAAGCTCCAAAATAGGCCCATAAGCCCCTGCTGCATCTGCCTGTTTGTGTCATACCTCATCAGGCCAAATATTAAAAACATTTGCAGAGAGAGTCGTGATCCAGGACCCAATAGATGACAGTATAAACTCAAGACATATCATAATGAATCGGACAACTCTGATATAAGTAAAGATGTGTCCACCATTTCCTGGAACGACTTTTCCATGTAACTCCAAAACAGTACTATTATAGCTAACATTCCTGTATGTCACTTCTCCTCAAGGGAAATTTGGGGGAAATTCTTGACTCAGGAAAGCATCATGCCTCTTTCTGAGCACGAAAGATTAGTGCCGTCCGCTCACAGTGACATGAGAAAGTATTTCAGGGGTGGGTGGAGCCATAGTTAGAGCTTTGTGACTCAGACTGGGCCTTATCCAGGCATAATCCAGATGCAAACCCTAATTTCCCAAATGGGACATGGGCGGGAAACATTTATTTTTGTGCGCATTCCAATAACACAAATCTTAATAACTGGAATCATTTTAAGGGGCGTATTTTGTTCTCATGTGTCATAATGTTTTGGCTAATTATGCTATTTCCTTTTTTTCATAACCTACTGTTTTAACCTCATCCACCAAAATAAATCCCATACTGGCCAAGGACAGTAAAGGGGTCCCGTCTGAGCCCTGCTGGTCCCTCTCAGCAATGCAATGTGGGTAGAATGAGGGGGCAGGAGTCAAGGAGGTGGGGTATGCTTTTTTAGACTATACCCAGGTAACTGTGGTAGGGCACCGGGATCAGCTGCGCATTCAGCTGTTTCTGATCGGCGACCTCGTACGGACCGTCGTCATAGAAACCCAGGTCCAAAAGAGTCTGGTTCATGAGCTGGACCCGCATCTCGCCTGTGGGAGCAAGGTGAGGGTATACCGCAAACAAAGACAGCAAATAATCATGTTTTGACAAGAAAGGAGCATTAGATATGGACAAACATTACAGATGCACCGATCCAGATTTTTTTTCAAACTTCTGTACTGTTATCCAGTACTGGATATCAGAACCAATCCAGGGAAAAATACAGTATTTACTCTCACCGTTCTAAAAATAATCAAGTTCATCTATGTGATTATGCTGTACCTCATTTGAAAGCTCTTAACCTGTATATACTGTCCAGTATTTAGAATTAACTTTTCATTGTCTGTATAATTAACTTAATACTCCGCAGCCGTATATTTGATCGCCACACAAAATACCGCAGCTAGCAGCAGCATTGCTAATGCTAGCATCAGCTAATCAAGGCTGGAACAATTTGTGGACAGATCGGTGCATCCCTAACAAATACACACAAAAGACACGTAATAGAAAAATCTTACTCATACAATCAAAAATAATGTATTAATGATAATTAATACATTCATTATGTATTAATTATCATTTAATCAAACAAGAAAAAAAAAAATGGATCTGCAAATGGAAAGTTAGCATGTTAACAGTTACAGAAAAGTATTATATTACCCACCTTCGGAATCTCATCATACATTTACTACCTAAACTCTTTTTTTTACTCTAATTAGAAATGCAGATTGTCAATATTTCCACAACCAACAATGAATGTGATAAATCGTAAATAAATCTCTAGACTAAAAGACCGTACGCTACAGTGTGGATTGTATTGAGCAACATATTAATCAAGTGTCCTCTTCAGCAGCTCCGGCTCAGAGTCCTCCCTAATGAAGAGAACGGCCAGTAACATAATTTGTGTTTCCAATTACCAGATTGGTTTGTAAATCAATGTGTCTTCTCTATTGCACATCTACAGAAAGTCAAGCACTAATCACCATGCTTCTCAAAAGAGATTTAAAAACTGCATATTTTGGTATTTCTAACCATTAGCTTGATTCTTAATTGCAATATCATTTATTGCTTGGCGCTCATCTACCTTTTAAAGCAAGACACAGCTGGTGAAGTCTAGTTTTGTCCCTTAACATCTTAGTTGTAATGCCAAATAAAAAAAAATAGACCAAACTCTCTCTTTACGATGGTTTGTTTATGACATTTTGTCAAGTTGTGTGTCAGATGAATTACGCCAACATGGCCGTACCATGTTTCTTACACGTATTCAGTAACAAATATTATTTTGTTTGGTCCACACGACCAAAAAGACGCTGTAATCCATATATGGTCATTTTCTTTCTGGGAGATGCCAGCAGCAGAAGACATCATGAATAAACACCTCTTCTCTCAATTTTTTAAATTTGTTTTTTATTACACTCTTGCAACCAAATGTCCACTTTAGTAGCTCCAACAGACACCACATTTCCCAAGCATATTTTACAACTTTCAATAATGAATTCTGATTTGTTGAGTTTTGAACCCCCCAACAAACAAGACAAAGATTTATTCACTTATAACTAGCTTATTCAAAAGTTAGACACAATATTCACAATCCCGTTTGAAAAATCTTTGCACCTAATATATAAAACCATAAATTTAAACCTGGCTCTAACCATTATTTACATTTTGTCGCCAAAACTATATTCAGTTTTGCCCATTTTGTACAGTGTCTCGCCTTAAATGAGTTTTTAACTTTTCCATTCCTCTTTTGTATTATTTTGGTACATTTTTCGGTTATACTGTAAAAATCTTACTGTCTACCTCCCCTGCCACAGTTAAAATAAAACCACACGATGTAACTCCCCGGTTACCTTTCCAGTTGTACGTCCCTGGCGCTCCGAACAGTATGTAGTTGTTGTCCGGGGTGAAGCTGACGGACGTGCCCTGCTGACAGAAGCCAAACTGCTCGTGCCCCTGCGGTCGCCCCTCACAGAACTTCCACTCCCCTCCGTCCAAATCGTCCCGCTCCGTCAGGTCCTCGCTCAGGACGTAGCAGCGGCCAATGGGGTCCCGCGTCTCCGAGGCCTCCCTCATACGCAGCCGCAGCTCGTACAGGTGAGCGCAGGTCTGCAGAGAGAGGATTTCAGTAGGTTTGAGGGCTGTGGGGTAATATACAGTAGGTTGCGTTCACGTTATACAGTAGAATTCCATTTAAGTTAGAGCAGCTGCCAATACAACTCTACGGAAGAGATTGAAAGAAATCTCCAAAAAGAAAATTGACAAATGTTGTACTTGATCATTCTGTGATAGTGATTGGATTCGCAAACCTGCCGTATCATTCTTATGGCTCAAAGCCCTTTCTACTGGCCAACATCATTCACATGTTTTTGAATAGTGTTGAAATTAGCAATAAACTAAAACTACAAATCACTATAGTCAAGTCACTATAATTACTGCTACAGCTGCCCTCCATCTCAATTTTAAACTATAGGCTCTTAAAAATATATTCTTCAGTCTTCAGCTGTACTCTGTAGTTGAAGTGTAGGATGTTTCGCTCTTCATCCAAAGAGCTTCGTCAGCACTGATCAAACTTGGACACCAGTGGATCTTATGAAGACTAGTAGGAGTTTACCTGGAAGTCCCACCTCTCTTTGTTCTAAAGGCTAGA
>OMNZ01109085.1:4422-34178 GCA_900303255.1 Lesueurigobius sanzi | reverse complement strand
CCCTTTCTACTGGCCAACATCATTCACATGTTTTTGAATAGTGTTGAAATTAGCAATAAACTAAAACTACAAATCAGTATAGTCAAGTCACTATAATTACTGCTACAGCTGCCCTCCATCTCAATTTTAAACTATAGGCTCTTAAAAATATCTTCAGCTGTACTCTGTAGTTGAAGTGTAGGATGTTTCGCTCTTCATCCGAAGAGCTTCGTCAGCACTGATCAAACTTGGACACCAGTGGATCTTATGAAGACTAGTAGGAGTTACCAATAATACCATGCCTACAGTGAAGCATGGGGGTGGAGGTATCATGCTCTGGGGATGTTTTTCTGCACAGGGGACAGGACGACTGCACTGTATGAAGGAGAGGATGAACGGAGCCATGTATTGGGGCCAAAAACCTCCTTCCCTCAGTTAGAGCATTGAAGATGGGTCGTGGCTGGGTCTGATTGATTGAACAAAATGTTTGATTCTGTTTAATGTTTTCATGTTAAAAACAAATTCATAAAGCTGATTCACTAACAAAACCAGACAGACCTTTATGGATCTCTGCTCAAAAAAAAACAAATGTGACCAAGATTGAATCGTTCAAATAATTGAATGTAGAGTCAGTCTTCTGTATCTGTGTATTGTAGACGTTTGTAACTTACCACGACTTTCCCTCCGATGCCTTGACTCTTCACGGTGACTCCGAGCCATTGGTTGTCTTTACTTTCTTTCTCTGGACTCACTGAAGATAGATTTAGATTTATTTTAGTAAAGCCTTTTATTTTTCAAACCTGTGATACTGTCTATAATTTAAAATGACTTATAATGAAAGCTTGAGCACATAACCTGCATGAAGTAGCCCCCTCCATCAAATGCAAATGTATATGTAAAAAAAGATACAGCATTGATCTTATTTATATTGCACATTTCAAATAAGTGCAACTCAATGTGCTCCACAGGACAAAAGTAAAATATTAAAATGAGTATTAAGAATGAGGTTCCAAGTTTACGCTTGAATGAGGTTAAGGTTGGGGCACTTTTAAAATCAACAGGAAGGACATTCCATTTAGCAGGAAATAACAACTTGCTGCTTAATTAATGCTGTTTTGTACTTGCAGTGTTTCTTCGTAGACGTTTCACCTGATCGGCGTGTAGTGGTCAGGTAGAACGATTACATGCTCTACCACACAGTGTGTATACCATGCAGTATCACACAAAACACCAAAGTAGCAAGAATTTCAGTGTTATTTATTATATATTCATATTCATACTTGGATTCATATTCATATACTTACTGTACTATAGATTTAGGATATTCTTCCCCTAGAGTGTATCATACTTTTTTTATTCAAAGTACATAAGAGATGTCTATATCGTTTTTTTATTGGTAGATGCTAAGAGATGTTTATTTTATTATAGCTTTTTAATTTTCCACTCTGGTATGTTTATTACCTGTTTGCACATTCTTCCTGACTTTTTGCACCCCCTCTATGAGATCATGTCCTAAGAGTTGTTGTAACAAGTGCATTCTCCATTGTGAGGTCAATAAAGAACTATCTTATCTTATCTTTTGTTCAACTAAGCAGGCACTGATGGCACACTAAATAAATACATGACTGTATGTACATTATATTTCAATAAACATATTATTTTTTTTGTCACATTTTTGTTTCGTGGGATTCCCTTGTGATTTTTCTTTTGTAAAAAGACCTTTACTCAAAAAGGTTGGGAAACACTGCTGTAAAGACTGATATCTGCACTGTTACAGTTTTAAATATATTACTGTAAAAACAAGGTGTGCACTTGTGTCATCGGTGCATGTCAGAGACTGTATTTCCTGAGGATCCTAAGGAAAAACAACATCTGTCAGAGACTGCTGGTGTCCTTCTATAGGTGCGCGATCGAGAGCATCCTCATATACATGTGTGTGGTATAACAGCTGCACGGGGGCTCAGAGGAAAGTGATTCAGAAGATCATTAACACTGCTCAGAAGATCACTGGCTGCCCTCTCCTCTCTCTGACAGAGCTATACAGCTCACGTTGCCCCAAGAAGGCCCAAACCATCATCAAGGACACCTCACATCCAGGACACTCCCTCTTTCAATGACTACCTTCAAGGAGTAGGCACAGGTCCATTAAGACCAGGACAAATAGATTTAAGAACAGTTTTTATCCAAGTGCAGTTGCCACATTGAAGGCATAATGTAACTGATGAGTGTGTCATGTTGTGTGTCATTTTAAAGGATTAATTGCCTTTTAACATTTATTTACATTTTTTGGAAGACACCAACTGGACTACAACATTTTCGTTGTACTTGTTGCAATGACAATAAAGATTATTCATTCATTCAATACACACAGCATGCAACAATTTATCATGAATATCTTAAATGAAAAAAGAAAAAAAATAATTAAAACTCATAGCACAAAAGCACAAAATAACTTATACAGTGTGGTGTACATATATAGTTTGTATATAAATTTGCATTTGATGAGGAGCTACCTTCCCACAGACGAAGCTTCATCACTGACCAGCTTAATATTCCAACAGTAAATGTCTGTATTCAAATCCATTGTCCAGTAACCACACAGCTATACCTTCTCCGTCAATGTCCACTCGTTCGCAGTCGTACTCCTCCGCTGTGATGGGACATTTGAACAGGGCTCCGGGTCTGCTGCCCAAGAGCGCCCCCTCCCCTGCAGCCTGCGGGGCCCCTATCAGGATCCTGCAATCACAATGGAGACATTTAAAAAAATAAAAATAAATAACTGTAATATACTGTATTTGGAAGATATAGGAAAAGCAAATGATTCAGGAACATCAGAATTTCTTTATTTCTTTATTTAAGGATCCCCATTAGTCTTTACCAAAGTAGAGACTATTCTTCCTGGGGTCCATTCTCAATAAACATATCACAATTTATACTTGTACAAATCATCCAATAATAGTATACAAAGGATTTCAGGTAACAACACAAGGGCATTACTGTTTCCCATCAACATTATTGATTACAGATGTTTTAACATGATTTCTTATTAACATAAATTGGGGAGGCAACATATTCAGTATGAAATGGCTCTGTATATGAAGGTATTTTTAAGTGCATTTGAGCAACTTTTGTGCATCTTTGATTGATGCTTTATTTATATATAAATGGTTAATTTTCACAAAGCTATCTTCAACTTTTACTTTTATCTCTTCAATTTACATATTTTAATGTAGTTCAAGTCCTAGTCTTTAGTTTTGGTCAAGATTTTGTCACATTATTGTTTTAAGTTTTAGTCTAAATATCATGTAAATTTACTTATTGTTCTCAAACATATTTAATGATATTTTCTGCCTCATGGAGCTTCTCCCACATGAACAAAGCACAGGGGTGTTTCTTTGGGGTGGGCCATTAACAAAATGTCATATCTCGATATTTAGGAGGACTTTCTCGATAACGATGATCAAGCGATAGTTTTGCCAACCATCAAAAATATGTAAAAATGTGCAGGTAAATGTATTCATTCAGATCACAGTGTCATCAAAAAGATACTTGTCTTGAAGCTGAAGAGAAGAAAAGAACATTGTTATACCTTTTTTGAATGATTACACATCATTTTTAGCAGCAGTTTTTGCAGCTTTTTGTTTTCGTTTCTTGACTTTGAAGATTTACTCGATGTTGTAAATTTGTCCTCCAAACAACAATTCTGATGATTTCTTGTAGCCGATATCCCTTTCGTTTTAAGAGTGTGCAAAATATGTGGAGATTAAGTTTTAGTCTAATTTTCGTCAGGGCAAAACATTATGACAAAATATTAGTCAACAAAACAAAGAAATGTTCCAATCGTGTTTGAATGGTCTATTTGGGAGCCTTCCTGTACTTTGGCTGCTCCCCTGGCTCTGTTGCTATAACATTGTCATCCGTGTCTTGGCAGAGGAACTGTTTTATTCTCAGAGAGGTGTAGCCTGATATTTTGGGTTTGGGGAGTCACTGGCCTCTGCCTTATTAGGACAGCCCTATTCAGACTTGGGACGCTATTTAAAAACTCCCCACATTCCCCTCAACGCTGTCGCTCGGGCGTCTGCGTGGAGCGAGCAACGAAGACAATAGTTATACATAGACTCAGGTTGCAATGAGCGAAAGTTAAATTTAAGTGTGTGATAGCAGTGCAAAGTTGAAAAGTTCCCATGATGCATCACTCTGGCTATACCTTGTTATTGGTCTCACGCTTAAATTAGCCATGTCTGCGGCTGGGAAGTATTTTGCCTATAAATACAATGCAGCGAGGCAGGGCTGATAGAACCAGTAGATTAGAATGGACAACTGTGACACTATAGCTCTCCAAAATGATCTCTAATTAATTTATACCTAGGCTATAGTATACATTGAGTAGAGACAAACTATCATTGGATTGGATGAGCAACTGTTATTCCTAATTTCTTATTCCAGGAAAGAGCAGGTGCCAAAAACTCAATTTGAAGACCAGATGACGTTTATAAACACGGTCTCAGTCCAAACCCTCCATTAGAGCATTACTGAAAGACTATTTTTATTCCTATGATACTGACTGAACGTAATGTACTCAGATTCAGGTCAGGTACAGTCAACTGTTAATTTGACGATGCTTATGTATTGGTGTAATACTTTAGATATGCCTCCTAAAACAGGGTTCATTCAATATCAATATTTCAACAATCCATTTACCATCTACAGGTGTATAGAATAAAGTAAGGAATACTATAAATTTAACATTACCCTGCTATGTGTAGCATTATGCATAACCTTAACATTAGCTTAAAAACAAAATAATAAGTAGATAAACTGTACATAACACACTGCTTTCCCAAGCTCTATGGAGCTCAAGAGTCCCACTGAAAATCTCCACAGACTGTTTAAAAAAATGTAAATTTCAAGTGCTATCATTAAATGTGTCAACGTTATACTGTTAGTTCTGATTTATGTTGTCTCTGTCTTGTATGTTTGTCATGTTAGTGTATTTTAATTGCTTTTTTTTTACATCATGGCCAGGGGACTACAGATGAAAAGGCCTTTTTGGCTAATTCTGGCTCTTTATTTTTCTCATGTTTACTCATGTGTTTAATTAAATTGCATTGTCCCCTTTGAAATAAACTAAACTGAAAACTGAAACTGAAGTCACGCCGCAGAAGTTTTGACCCAAGTATTCAGTTCCAGTCAAAAGTTTGGAAACAATTTTCATATATAGCTTTTCTCTATTTTACACTAACACTATTTACATTTTATGCTTCTCATTGAAGGTGTCAAACTATGAATGAACACATACAATTACATAAGAAACACAAAACATTTTTTATATTTTAAATTCTTCAAAATTGGCACCGTTTATTCTTGAAATTTTCCCAATGAGCTTCATGGTCTTGTACGGTCTGTGAATGAAGAAACCATTTCTGGTGACTGCATCGTGAAGCTCATTGAGAAAACGTCAATAGTGAAAAGCAGTTAGAGAAAAAAGCGGATATTTTGATGAATCTATTTCACCTTTTTTGTAACATAATTCTGACTACAATGTAAGTAGAAGTTAAAATAAAAGGAAAAACAAAATATAAAGAGTGGTTCCAATAAGTGCAAGTTATTCTTTGGGTCATTATACAGCATTGAGAGCTGACTGCCCTCTTCATACATTTTGGTTAAGGGACGCCCCTGAGTCATGTGACGTGAGAGTGCAAACTCATTTACCACTTTTTGCTTGTGCTAATATTATTCACTATTTGACACATAATTCACCATTAGTGCAGGCTTTTTAGTGATGCATGTAGCCTCTAGAGGCGCAACACATGGAAGTTACACAGTTTAAAGGCACAACAGAGACTAATCAGCTAACTACTTTCCATAGCACATATATTTTACAGAAAGAGACAGAAAATACCAAATACTTTTATAAGCTTTCAGTTTATAAAGTTTTCGATAAATCTTCAACAACAATAAACTTCTGTTGAGCTCTACAGAAAAAACCTAGACTAAAATACCATTGCCCACATACAGCAGTGCCAATCATGTCGACTATACAGCTAGGAGTGCTATCCACTTTGTTAGCGTTGTCAAGGAGAAGTGGCACAGACTGGAACCAAAGCTGACACAGTAGCAGCCCATTAGTGTACAATAAACACCAATTCTATCTTTACCAAAGCCACCCACAGAGCAGACATGCACACGGCTATTTCCTCTCGTCTGTCTTCTGTTATATTCTGTTGAGGAGCAGTAACCAGTGCGTGCTGCTGGACATCTCCCCAACGCTCCCCGCCCTAATGACTTAAACCACCCAAACATGACGTATTGGGAGTCTATCGTCAGTCTATAGGCCCAGCGCATCACTGGTGGTCCATAACAGGAGCTGAGATAAAGGGGGCAGGAGGGAGCAGGGCCTGAACAAAGTGACAAAATCGACATTCCTTTAAGGTCTGTGGTGCGTTCAAGTGCTCTGTGAAGCGTTCGGGGGCAGTCAAGTTTCCTCCCACATTAGCAGTGGCACCGACAGGTGTCATGGGTTGACAGTGGGGGGTCTGAGAGGACATTTGAGACTTTTGTGTGAAATTATTAATTTCTTGCTGGAAGCTTATTCTGGCAATTGCTCCGCCTAACTCTGCCAAAGTATCTCCTTCAATTGTGATTGTTCTTTTGCAGGGTTTTATGACGACACATTACCATCTTCCAAATATGAATGTGGATCAGAATGACAAGATGTAATTTCCATTAATTGGACCTCAAGAAAACAAATATATTTGATAAGTTACATTATTATGCCTAATGTTGGTGGAAAAGTGCTTTATAAATTGAGACGTTTTACCATAATCAATACTTTCAATAATTTAAGTTGTAACTTCTCGTAATGGCAGAGAAGTTACAGCCTTCCCGTTAGAATGACCACAGACCCCATAGTCATGTTTCTCAATAATCTATTCAACTGTGATTTCAACTCGGACAAAATAAATAATATTTCTAAGTCATTTTATCCCCTCATACATCTGGGTCTAACTGCTTTGGAATGAAATACCCTTTCACCCACTGCCCACCATCGTCCACGCTGTGCCAAAAGCACAGAAACACATATCACTCGCCTCAAACAGGTGCAAATGTTCACGGCACATTGTCATCGGTGACTCACGGCCCATTTGTCAGAGTTATACTTGAGTTATGAGCTCAGAGTGTTGCTTCCCACTGAGTCACAATCACCACATTTCTTCACTAACACGAGACGGGACACAAAGACTGAAGGACTGAAGGGTGGGGCACATTTCTCACACCTCACCTCTATATTGTTTACTTTTATTTACTATTTTCATTGGTTTTCAGCGTAAAATGTGTGCAAATATGGATATCCTACTAATTTTACTTCATCATTTAATGAGATTTTAGTGATTCTATCTGCTGTTTATTGAGCTGCAGTGACAAAGCTTTAGCGCTTGTGGTTCTTTTTTGACAGAGGGGTGCAGCTGTGCCCCTGTCCGCCTGCAGATAACACAGTGTTTTTTTGTTTTTTTGGACAAACCTGTTTCTGAATGTTTTCTGACATTAATAGATTTTTTTGGGGGCCCTTTGGTATTTCATGTTTGATATTTTCTTCATTCCACCATTTGGGCGCATACAAGATATTTTTATGGGGGTCAATGTATGATGTTACACTTCTCTGTGGTGGGGTATGGGAGGGCTCATTTGAAAGTTCGAAATCTGTATTTTGTTGGTGAAAGCTCTCAGTCGTCCAGGATATCTTCATCGTAGTGAGGCTTGAATCGTCGCCTGGACTAGGTTGATTGAGTTGATCTCGCTTCTATCAACAGAAGCTTCTTCTTAGCTCTCGCGATCAGAAAGTGTGACTGATAAACCCAAGTTTTGATAGTTAGCGAAAGGTCCTCAACTCTATCAACCCAGTTAAGGCGACGATTCAAGCCTCACTACAATTTGAAATCTGCAGTTTCCAACACAAAAAAACGCAGGTCTCTATCATTTTCTGTTCGAAGGCTACGTGCGAAGGTCGACGATGTTGTTGAAGAATATCTAGTAGAATTTGAGCAGATTCCAGCCCTGATCCATAAGCTACCCATGGGTCCTCATTATTTGTTTTTGCATGCTTTGGAGAATAAAAAAATGTTGCCAAAATTTTCAATGAGATAGCTTCTACCAGCGTGAAAGGTATAAGTATTCAGTCCACACTAAAATCCTTCTGGTTCTAATCTGCAGGTTAACCAACACAACAGAGAGTCGGCTGCCACATTAGGAGGTATGCCGCTGCTGCTGTACTGTGCAGTGACCCTGGAGTTGATTTTTTTTCTCACAGTCTGATGAAACCTCCCCCACCTGAGCCCACGTACCCACAATGCACCACTCCTGCCCCCCATTCAGGAGCCACAGTGCTTTACACAGGACAGTGACCGTGAGGGATTTGGTCAAACACAACGGCCACAGATCAATCATCGATCTTTCCAAATTTGAAGCTATAGTATAATTTCAAATACTCTTAGGCTGTTATCATTCTGTCATTTATTTAGGTTTATTATCAATTGTTTTTACAGGATCTGGCAACCCAAAGAATAGGGCTTTCGGATTGGACAATGAGCTGCTACGTTTTATTCTTTGAAGTCCATTCTTTGCACTGACTTCTGCTAAAAAAATCTTGACAATGAGACACAACAATGGGGCATACACCGGATAATGCAGTTGGGAAATGAAATACCTTACATTGAGCTGTCACTAAAACAATGTTGGAATTTTAGCGTAAGTTTGTGGTTAAACGTTCTCACACAAATCATTTTTGGGAGAGCCGCAGTACACAACCTGCTCCGGGAACGGGCTGGTTTTAGTTTATAGGGCCTTATCGGGCAATTTACTGAACATGGTTTTTACAGCAAACTTTGCCCAGAGAATCCAATGCCTTTTACATGAACAAAACCATTGGCAAAAGAGTGAAAGTTACTTGAAAGAAAGATAACTTTCTTGATTTGAGCAGGCAAGTAAAATGATCTGCCAATAGAATAAGACTCATTGCACTCAGAATTAGAAATAAACATCTTATACAAGATTACATTTCTTATTCTCTCTTGAAAATGTGAAAATACATTTAATTTGTAAAAATCTTATTTCTTTGGCAAGTAATTAAGGCTCAATGGGCCTCCTTCATGAAACAAACTTAAGCACTTTTTTACATGCCAAGCAGCCTGGTGTAAAAAGGACAACTGTTGGAGCAATTGTCAGAAAATAGAAGAGGCTAATGATGACTGGAAGTTTGAGAGTGTGTCTTTGTATTTCCATAGTCAATATAATGTAAATGTCATGATAGAATTTGGTGCATCTCTCAATTAGAGTTTTGTCTTCTTAACGCTTGATTTTTCAGAAACAAGTGGTTCTTAAGACCTTTTTCTTAGAAAACTAAATGAGGCCCAAGGTAATGTTTTTGCAGAAGGGAATACAGTGGTCTGAAAACATATAAAAACTGCTCAATAAAAAACAGTGTAGTCAATCTACAGCCTTCAGAGTACTAAAACAAAATCCTTATTAACAGGGGCCTAAAGGTACATTGTGACTAGGGCTGCACAATATATTGCAAAAAATATCGTATCGCAATATTAGGTGATGCAATATCCATAACACAAGAAGCCACAAAATATCGCAAAATTCACTCAAGTCTTCCATCTGACTAAGATTTTTACATTTTTTGCCAACACTCTCTAAAAACAAACATGCAGGAACTTATAAATGTTCAGTTTTAGTTATAACTTTCCTAATTTAAAGTACATTTTTTGGCCTTGGTTTGGTTCTGATTTAGTGTTTTTGGAGTCTTCTTTTGACACAATTTGCTGAAAAAGATATTACATGTGTCTGAAATGAATGGAACGGTTTATCTAAGTATCACAATAATATCGTTATTGCGATATTGAATGGCCGAAGTTTTTTCAATATCGTGCAGCCCTAATTGTATCCAGAAATTGTAACTTATTAAGGTGTCATTTTTTGCAGTGTAACAGCTTTCTGTTAGAGCTATGTACTGGTAATGGTACATTAGTGGTATTTTTTGTGTATATACAGTATAAAACTATTACATACTAGAGACGGTCATAAGTTTCTATAGCCTACATTGTGGGTCCTGAAATAAAGTGCCAGCTCAAAGAAATAGCAAAAAAAAGCTCAGGTGAAGAGCATTTTTATGACTGGAAAATATGGCTTGAAAAATGTAATGGGTACTACTAACCATGTGGCACCATCATCTCCCCACTGTTTCACAGTTATATACTTTTGGGTATGTCCCAGCAGACTTGGCAACATCAAGCTAACCTCAAGGTGGAAAACAAA
This sequence comes from Lesueurigobius sanzi, assembly GCA_900303255.1. Taxonomy (NCBI): domain Eukaryota; kingdom Metazoa; phylum Chordata; class Actinopteri; order Gobiiformes; family Gobiidae; genus Lesueurigobius; species Lesueurigobius sanzi. The sequence continues at coordinate 23,882 of OMNZ01109085.1, read as the reverse complement.
ACAAAACAACATTCTTTGGCATGTGTAAAAAGGATATAACTTCTTGTGATTAAATTGGGTCACCTAATCAGACCTCATGACCCGGTGTCCTCACTTACTACAGAGCATTCACTGAGTTGTGAATGAACAAACCTCATTGTCGGAGTGCAATGACATCAACCATGGCACTGATCAGATGAATGAAAATCCAGTCACAATGGGCTTGTCTGGGGCCCCTTAATGGATGTGGGACCATAGGAGGCTGTTGTAGGAAGAGTGGCCCTTGATCTAAAAAGTTGAATATAAAGTTGAATAGGATTATCGGTCCAAAGCTGTGAGGGTTTTGGACTTTTAGGCTTTTAGACTTGATCAAATCTATACAGGACTAAACAGGGACTAAACTAAAACTACAGAAAGAACCCAAATTATGATAAACATGGACTAAATCAGAGCCATGTATGAAGCTGGATAACATCAGGTTGACATACTACAAAGTTGGATCACTTTCTATCAATGTCTGTTCAAACGGACCTTGTAAGGTTTTTCAATAAAGATGACAAATGGTGGTAGATATGAGCACTAGACAAACTGCTGGTGCACAAAATGAAAGAATAAAGGAGTGGAAAGGGGGAAAAGGAAGAGCAAATTGTGGTATCATGTGGTAACCTTTTCAATAAACTTACCTTACACCTCATGCTTAAGCCAAAGTCTGGAATACAGATTTGACTTCAGATAGAAACAGGTTTAAGGGGAGACGCTTTGAGAAACAAATGAAATGCCTAATCTCCACAATAAGGTGCAGGATTCAGCGTTTCTCAATAGAGTTATACGGGAAATTGTAAATTTGAAGCCAACAATGCATTGTTGCAACCAAATTTCCACTTTAGTAACATCTACACACTTATTTCCAGTCTTGTACTTAACAATATGTTGAAAGATTTTTCAATGTATAATTCCAAGCCTGCATTGAACATCAAAGAAGATTTTTTCCAGGACATGTGATATTAATATAGGGCTGGGCGATTATGAAAAAAAAATAATCTTGATTATTTTCCCCATATTGAACGATTTCGATTTTCGATTCGATTTTTGTCTAAATAAGTAAAAATACATACATACATACAAATATATACATATGGCCTTATTTATAGTAGCGGTGATAATACAGATTGCGGGGCAAGGCCTGATCCTGCTACATCACTGCTAAACTGCGTGCTAACTGCTAACTTTCCACTACAGAAGCAGAAATGGGCACTTCCCCTCCCACACCGTAGCTACACCACAACGCCACACAGCTCTCACATGGCCAGCGACAAAAGAAACAACATGTGCAGAGATCGCACAAAAGTGAAAGTGTTTGAAGAAACACTTAAGTAGCTTAAGTTTACTAACAATTGTTAGCCTAGCCTACCTTTTCCATTGGAGTAGAAATCCTAAAGAAATGTCCATGTTCCTTAGTGCTCCAATATTTGGGGCGGAAAATACTGGTCATTTTTTCACCATCAGCACGAAGCTACAAGCTGTATTTACCATGTAGGTTAAGTGGAAACAACTGAGCATTTACCACCATCTACTGGACTAGACTGGTAATTGCTAGTTTTCTGCAGAAAAGCTGTGGCTTTTTTTTGACGATTAAAGCTCACCTCGCGATTATCGTAATTGACCTTTATCTAACCTAGATTCGATTAAAATTTGATTAATTGCAGCCCTATATTAATATTTGGCATTTTTGGTCATTTTTTTGCATAAAAGGTCTTAAATTGATACAAAATCTCTAAATAAAAGAAAACATTTTTCCTCATATGTCAGTAGTACAGCGTATAGAGAGAACTAAATGAGGAGCATAATAATATCGCAACTTCTAAATCTTGCCTAAAGTACAGTGGCCGAGAAAGGTCAAAACAAGTGGAAGCGCCACAACGAATCCAAAACAATATATACCGCACTAAAGCATGTTCACAACGGGATGGGACTCTTTAGAACAGAAGAGTTTGATATGGCAGCACCACTTGGTTATTATGGGGTAAGAATACATTTGGTAACAGGTGGGGGTTGGTGGGGAGCTTTTTGGCCTTAACATTTTGTCCCCTGAAGTCCATTGGAAGTGGCTCGGTGGCTGCAGAGGATCAGCGTGGGGCCTGCCTCAGTCTTTTGTTGTTATCCTAAGGCCAGACTTTCACCTCTGACCCCTCCGCACATGTTATATCCACACACAGAAAGAGAGGGAGAGGTTTAGTAGAGGGAAAGAGGGGTGAAGCCCATGTGCAACAACTGTGAAGAACATGCAGGGTTCAGACCTGTTCAGAGATGTCCACAGTGACAAGTTCAAGTCATAAAAACGGAAAATGACAATAGACTTGATCATTCCAGCTGGAAAACTATATTTTAAAAGTGTGGCAAAGCTACACAAGTTTTATGCTTTGTTCGTTTTTATATTTTGCTCTATTTTGACATAGTAGATTTTTTCTTTCTATCTATTTTTCAATCTGGTGCTCTTCTAGGATCCCAGTGGGCAGAGAGTCTACTTACAGTGACAGATAATGAAATCCGAGGCACTCAGGTAATGCTACCAATGTATTTATTATTACGCCAATGGTCAAGTACTGCCCTGACGAAGACTCAGGCCAATGAACGCCAATACTGGAGTGCCTAAAGTAATGTTTTAAGCACCAGTTATGCATATGTCCACACACACTCAAACATCTTGCTTATTAACATCCATCACGGCGTAACAGCTGAGCCCAGAGTCCAAGCAGTGACTCAACATCTAACCCCACAAGCGAGGGTCAGACATCGACTTATAATGCTCTGAAATACAGACAAAAACAGCTGCCAGCCTGCGCCAAATCCCACTGGGAATCCTCTGCTCCACAAACGGATATGATTCAACTTCCTGCCCCAAAACAAGACATCAAAGTGGTGTCAATACATCATACATACAAGAAGCCAGAGCAATATGGCTGACACAATGGCGGGCATGTGTAACCCTATTCATGCATGTCTAAGTCGACCACCTGTTCCACCAGATCAATAAGGCAAAACAATATTGCAACAAAATGTATGTCAATCAAGTCAATTCAACTCGCTCTACAAAAGAAAATGCCAAAAATGGAAGTCTTAGGTCCGCAGTGCTTTGCTAGGAAAGCTTAGGCCAAAGTGTCACTGCCCCCCGCCTCTGCTCCTCCTTCATCTTGTCCCAATCATTACCCACTTATCCGTTGTATTGATCCGTCCTGGGGCTTTTATTTTGACAGTCTCAAGTTTCAGCTCTATTTCAGGAGCTTTTACTTGACTTTTTCACGTCTACGGTAAATGGCCAGAGTGGATCCAATAGCGTGGTTTTGGTAATGCAGTCCAGTTTGGTATCTTCTTTCTTTTCGGGAGTCACAAAATCATTCAGCCCTCGTCAAAACGGCAGATTGATTTGGTGTATTACTCGGCTCTTCTAAAATGGGAGTGAAGAATTTAAACCCCTAAACCCGGCAGCCATTTTGAACTAACTCAATGGTGATTTCATTAATTGGTGCGATCTGTCTGTTGTAAATGAATCAACACAGACGGATGAGCACAAGCTAGAATCGCGTGTCTTCATGACCCCTGCGTCTTGAGGGTCAAACTCTCAATGTCCGTTTAGACAGTGACGCAGATGGATCCATAGATCGTGGAAACAGTGGATGTCCGCAGTTTGTACAGTATAAGGACGGATGGATCACAGGAAATCTCTTAGTCTTAGTTGGAACCCATCAGAGTCATTGACGATGAGACAAACCTGGGCTTATTCAGATCAAATGGTATTGGAAACATTTACAGAGAGCTGCTCGTTTTGGATGTATTCTGAGAGTAAATCTTGAAAGGCTGGCTACTGGAGAATGTTGTATGTGTATCTGGATAAGGCAAGAAGAAATGAGTAAAGGTGCCCACACACTAGAGGATTTTTAATCTCTTGAGACTAAAGATGTGTGCACAGACCACACACACTTAAGGACAGACGTGAGGACACACATATGAGGAGTCCCACCACAGACCATGCCATGAGAGAAGGTTTTTATTGAGCCACGCCTCCTCAGACTAAAAATCTGGCCAAAAATCCTCTAGTGTGTGTCCAGCTTAAGGCATAGGCAAGCAATACTTTAGCCCTGCTCCTGACTCCTGGCTCTTTGACTGTCTACAGCAGAGATCTCCAGGTAGCTCTAAAGCCCTTTCCACGTAGCTCCCTTCCCCTTCCCTCCCTTTCTACATTTCTGAGAAGCAGTTTCTCTTCTTTGTGAGTATGTGGAGCAAAAGCTGTCAACATAATATAAAAGCATGAAAAGAAAACTCAAGCAATGTATTGAAAGATCATCTTGGTGACGAACTCTCCAGGGTGAACTCTATCTAGGTCACATAGCCACATGGTCAAAAATGTTGGAGTCCTCTGTTCTAGAGAAATGTGTCTTGGGTGACTCCTAGTTTGATATTCTTGGTCTAATCTGCAGTCATTCCTCTTTAGACCATATTTAGTCTCTGTTTTGTTCTGGTTTAGTTTTCATTTTTACATTACACACACTAATCAATGGGTGACGTCACTTAATTGTGAGGGTGTGTCCAGTGTGCGGCCACTCCCTCAGTTCACCAGATGCTATGAGTTCCTAATCACACCAGGTGTCCTGAGTTTCTAATCGCTGCGCTATAAAAGAGGAGACGTAGTGGCTGGTCCTCACTTCTTGAAAAAGGCTTGTTGGAGCCGAAACGCGTGGAAGAAACGTGTTTTAAAAGATTGTAATATGTATTAGTCCAGTACAATAAAGGCTTTTTAGAAAATGTAAAGAGAGAATTATAATATGGGAGGAGTGCCTTGGTTCTTGGTTTTTCTCTTGCACTAATCAATAAATTGGTTACTTTTAGGATAAGAATTTTGTATTTTACTGGAGAATCGTCTCTTTGGTTGCAAACTCTAAGTCATCTCTATGAGGATTCCAAAATTTATTTCATGTTTCGTGCATATTTTTAATGACACAATAAATTAACCAGTCTGTATATATATAAAAAAAAATAAAACATAGAAAGCTCACCCAGGGTTAATAATATGAAAATTCCGCTCTCCCCTTTGGTCTTCTAGCATTACCGAAGCATTTATTCACCCAATTTATAGCCAATTTGAGCTGATTGTCTATCTGTATGCAACCACATGCCATATTGGTAGGGAAATTACTTTTTCACATCTTGTTTTGGTATCTAGATCATCGTCCCACAAAACGGTGACATCAGACAGCCATAGTTGCAATATCCGGCCTCCTCCAGCACAGCTTTGTTGCAGATGCTATCAGCTGATTGATCAAACTTCACTATAGTAACATTGGTGCATTGGTTTTGCACGTGCTTCTCTCACACACATTTAATCAAAGACCCACCATGATTTATTCACCGCCGCAGCCTCCAACTCCCTGGACCCCTCCCCCATCTCATCATGCCATCTTCACCGGCTATTGGATATGACTCTAAAAGTGGACACATAGTAGTGGAAATGCATGGAGGCAAAGCAGCTGCCAACACAGGGTTTCTACAGGCACCAGGAAGTCCAATTCCAGGTCCAGCTTTTTAATGCAATTTTAATGTCCAGACACAATATTTTCATGCTAAGAACTCAAAAGATGTATACATTTCTAATATTTAAAGATTTGTAACCTTTCCACCAGAGGAATGTGTAGAAATTTGGATATTTACAATCTTACAGCCAGGTGATTAGCCTGGCTCCACATCTGGAAATGGATCACTGGGCGCCCCATCAGATTGCCACAATATCATTGGACGATGATACGAATTTACCCTACAAAGGATCAATAAATTTCACCTTACCATTTTACCTTGACTTTTTAAAAGTAAATTGACCATGATCCGATCACGGCTTAATCTGTGTGATCTGTGATCACTGTTATGGAGAATATTTTGAAATCATACTTACAGAATTCGGAAAGAATTCTTAGCTAAAATATATTTAGTAATGTATTCTGTTACTTTCTCCAATCAGGGTACTGTATTCTGAATACTTAGAATACTTTAATGTTGATTTGAATTATGATCAAACAGACGATTAGACGAATAGCCGATCAAAATGTGAATGATCGGTGATCGTGAATCGTGATTGGTCTAAAACATCCTGATTGGTGCTCCTCTATTGGAAACTGAAAGACGATTTGGTGTAAAAGTCAAGCAGTGGCATAATTTTCAAACAAGTGTAAATCTAATTCCTGTTGGGGAGCAACTCAATAAAATTGTTGTTAGTTAGTCCAAACTAATCTTTAACTTACATGACACAATAACACATTTCTAACATCCCAGTTCTTCACAGTTCACAGGAATGATTTTATAAGCATACTCCACAACTTCCAGGGTCACTTTCCAGGGTCACTGTGACAGGAATGCTAACAAAAACTAGCCTGCAAGTTCATGAAACTGATACAAATGCGTTTGTGTCAATTTCATGCACAGTATTCCACAAATGTTTACATTTATAATATACTGAACGAGCACAAAAAAAATAATAATTTGGTTACAGCGCCATTAATGCCTTAATTCATGTAATGACTTTTAGAATGTTTTAATGCCTAGCAGATTTTTGTATTCTTTTTACCAAAGAGGAATTAACCAAACTTCTAGCCAAAACTTCTTCAGACCGACACAACACTTAGGCTTAGGTGGCACAGTGGCTAGTAGAGTAGTAGGACTCTTTCATCACGACAAGATGGTTCAGAGAGAGTTCCCAGACCAAAGAAATACTGAGAGCAATCCAAATCAGACCTCATCTCCTTTATTGTCATGAAAAAAATATAGTGTGCACAGTAGTAAATGCTGTATCCTTGAACCATAAATCCCTTGTATCTCACAATGATTTGCACCACTGTAACAATTTCTTCATGCACTGCCCCAATCATGGCTGTAGCGAGCATCTATGACCCTGTGTGGAAAGATGACACAAAATCTAACCATTACCTTTGGGTTCTTGGCTTAATGTGTAACCAAAGAAATGACGCAAATAATAACCAAGAGCTGCAGGAGTAAAAGATTAAAGACTTAAACCTAAACAATTTTCCTCAAGGACAAAAAAAAAAGGCTTCAACGTCAAGAAAGCGCGACACAGGATTTTACTCGCCAAATGCATTATCAGCTGCTAGTTTCTGCTTGTAAGTTGCACGTTTTAGCCCTGACACTGCACATTATTGCTCACTGCCGTCGTGCCTTGAATGGAGCACGTGGTCGGCAGGCTAATATTCCTGAAAGCTTTTGGTTCAGCAGCGCCACGTCCCACCGAGCTATTGTCCGACTCCACACAGGGAAAAGGAGCACGGGGGAATCTTAAACGGGGAGAGTAAAGGAGAGAGTGGACATATAGTAGTTTTGAGTTGGTTTCGTCCTAGAATTTGTCCCAGATTAGCCACAATTTAGACCTGGTTTAGAGTTACATATTACAGTAGATGTAATCGAGACACGAGACAGACATGGTTTAGTTGTTCATTTTAGATCTACCTTCAGATGTGTGTTTTTTTTTCTAAATCTAAATCAAAATATCTGCATTTTGACAGGTAAATGCCGAGAATTCTGTTCTCCAACTCCAGTGCAATCTTAATCCTGATTGGTTCTGTAAATTCTATTCATTTCTGTTGTTTTACAAATGTTATAAACACTTCCTTCACATAAATGTCCCCAAAGTTCTTTCCGTGTACAAGGCACTCACTTGAAAGGCCAAAGATTAACTGTGGGATGATCAGGAGTTAGACGGAGCAGAGAAGCGTCCAGAGTCTTAATCCGATGTTCAAAAAGCAGCTTTAGATCTCTATTTAAATGCTAATCAGACCCCGACATTTTCTATTGTAATTTTGTGGCATGTACATAACTGTGATGGAGAGGGCTTTGGTCTACAAACTGAGATAGAGTTGCTTTAATGGGGAACATAATATAGTTTTAGTAATATTGCAGCATTCAATTTGTCTAAAGAGCATGTTTATGTCATTGCACTGGGGAAAATGACCACTTTAAATAAGATGAATGGCTTAAAAGTGCTTGAATTAAGAAAATGTTTGCTGATTTTGAATAGGTTTGTCAAAGGAGGCAACTTTAAACCACCTAAATCTGCATGTTCCTTTGGCAATCGTATTTTAACACAGTCTAGATCAACTCAAAATCATCATACATTTTCTTAATTCAAGCACTTTTAAGTCATTTTCTGAGGGAGTGAACAATCTTAGTAATTAACTCAACTAGCCTATGTAACTTAAATGAATAAAAGATGAAACTGTGACTTGGCAAATGGATACTTTATCATTAAAACTATTGACCAAATTTATGATCTCAAAAACACAGAGACCTCCGTCATAAATAACTTCTCCTCAGAGGACCTCTTTAGGACCTGTCAATCCAGTGTCTGTCTCTGTCTCTGTCTCTTTTTGGAGGACATCCAAAACTGTCCTTTGGCTCCACCGCTGTTTTAAGACCGTGTTAATCAAAGCTTTAGTTCAGTGAGAGGATTTGTTCAGCTTCACAAATTCTAGTTTAGTCTGCAGTCCTCCACGGAGACACACGGGCCATGCAGACAGGCAATAGACAACAATTACTCACGGTACGCCCAACATTTGAGATAGAAATAGTAATATTGGTGATATTTTGAGGCATCTTGGGGACGGCCGCATAGGGTCATGTTTGAGGGGGAAAGCAAAGAGGGAAAAATACATCTCTTTCAACCAACTGCTCCAGAACTACTTTAACAAATGCTGACTTTTGCATGTATTTTCTACCAGATAAAGGTATACAGAGACATGGAGAGGAACAAAGTCATTCAATGGCTTCAATTTGAACAAAAGAAAACATTCATAACAACCTGATTTTGACTTGACTTAATGTGTAGTAAATATGCTTATAGTCCACCAAACAACATCTAAAAAGAGAGAGAAAAAAGAAAGAGTTCCATAATAGACTACTACTGAAGTACCTGAAGTACTACAGAAGTACCAGAAGCAACCATATACAGAAAATAAAGAATGACACTGGGTCTGAACATTTATTGAGGCATCTGTCTTTACCTGCAAATGCCAAATTGGAATAATTAGCCCTGTCAGGAATTGATTAAGCTGACAAGTATTTAACCGTAAAGGGTTAAATACTGCTGTATTGGTAATCAATGGGTTTGCTAATGAGGCAATGCATAGTGTGACATCTCATGGTAGTCCTCGGCTAAATCAGAGCTTCAGATAGAAGCCTGGTCCAGAGGCTTCTGATAAGTATGTATTTATTCAAATTATTCTATGGCAACAATCTGTTAAAGGCTCTTTTATTGTGGTGAAATGAAATGGAAAAAAAAGATCTCAATGGTCTTGGTCAATGGTCTTTAGCAAAAATGATGTTCTATGAGCTTGAACGCAAATACTGTAATCTCCCTCCCTCTGACCAGCTGACAATTGTGATGTCAATTACATTAGCGCTGCTGTCCATGTAATAAATGAATAAATAAAAACATAAAAATATAATGCCATTCTCTTCATATCAGTGATACAGTATATACATTTTATGGCACATTCACTCAAGGCCTGGGAATGACCAAACATGTTTGCAACTCCCAGAGATGAAATAACCCCAACCCTAACTAATACAATACAACAGTGGTTCCCAATCTTTTTTGTCTTGCATACCCCTTTGGGCCTTTCATTTATACTCCAAGCACCTCCTGCAGCAATGTTAGTTGGAAAGTGAATGACTAAAACTCCCTTAAAATACAGCATAATACCACAAACCCACACGCACATCTTCTTTAAAACACAAACTTCACTAACTAACTAACTAAACTAAAAGCTAATGTTCTGTTGTGATCGGTACTGTCTGTATCCGTGTTATCACAATAAAGATTGAAAAAAAAAATACAATTAAGTTTGATCTTATTCCAAGTACCCCCTGCTAAGCTCTTGCGTACCCCCAGGGGTCCCTGTAGCCCTGGTTGGCAAACACTGCAATACAACTGGTAAGTACTACATAGAACACAACATAGCAACGCAAAACAGCCACATGAGATTCTTTCACTGTAATTGTGCATGTATTGTAGCATTTTATCAGTACAAAATCACAACCAGTGAGTGGAGGTTTTGAATGTGGTCTCAGTGCAAAACAGCACAAAGCGAGTCTTTCATCGGCCACATCGGGATCCGTCATAGAGAGAAACACTATGAGTAGATTTGTGATGAGCACATCCGGGCCAAACGCTTAAAAGGTTCAAAGAAACTAAAAATATGCCTAAAACCAAGCACACTATGGACATGTAGCTTTAGATATGCACGGTCCCATTGATGTGTATGGGATAATTTACAGTATGAGCCTCTACAGAGAACATGCTGTCACCAGTCAATGCAGCGAGTATTGATGGATGTGTGTGATTTACGAGGGGCATTCTGTCACAAAGGGTTCAAAGAGTTGAATAAGAGAAATGGTCTCACTGCTCTAGGTCAATTTTCTTGTTGATTCAGTTGATCAACAAAAGTGCAGAAAAATGTATAGTTGAAATTATCTGAGAGTTTGAAATTTGAAAGTGTTAGGAGCACAGGGATAGTGAGAAATATATTGTGACCAGGCAAACAATAAAACTCAAAAACGGAAAGGGAAATGTTTCTGAACAATACGGATCGCTAGAGTTAAAGGTCAACATTACCGCAGAAGTTTGACTTCTCTGCTCATAAAGAGTCACCAGGATGTATTAGATTACAGTCTCATTCATGCTAGAAATAATAAACTTGGCTTTACTTGTGTGGAAAACTGGACTAACCAATGCCACGTTTATTTAGTTTGGTGCCTTCAGCATTAAATCATGAAAAATAGGCTAATCCTCAAAGTTACCGGAGAAAGAATTGGAATTTTACTTCGTTCGATCAGGGACAAGGCACAAAATACACTGCCTAAAATATGCCATGCCAGGTTATAGTGCCAGGTTATAGGAAAAAATTGCTTTGTTCCCCAAAATTTCATCTTTATAGGACAAGCAGAAATAGAAGTACACTATATATCATTTTTGCTTTTCGACTAAATCCTCCCTTACATTTTCATAAGTACATTTTCGATGATGGTCTCTGGTTGTGTCCCCAACGGCTCCTATGTAGTGACTGGTGGGATTATGCATAGGGGCTTCCTGTCTTCACCAGGCGCTGAACTATTAGCGGAAGCACTTCTCACAGCGGTATAAATAACCCACTCTCGCATAACTCAAACTCAAATAGCCTGTCGTGTCATCCACTCGTCTGGCTGCACAAGATCCCCTCACCAAAGTTCATATCTGCGCCTTCATGACAACACGGGAGCCGGAGAATACAAGGTGCTCAAGGGTGTTTGAGATTTAGCGCGTCTAAAATGTGATACAGGTACAAGGTTATTTGAACTAATTGTTGACTATACTAGGGCTAAATCCATCCAAAACCATGGCTAAAATAAAGACTCCCGAGAACCACCTGAAGAACCCCAATACTGCTAAGAATGATCATGTTAGCTTGGACCGCCACCTTAATGTGATGGAGGCATTTGAGCTAAAATGCTAAAATGCTAAAATGGAGCTATGTTGAGATTATATTAGATACTATGGCAGATTTGTGAATCCAAACACTACCAAATAATAATCAGGTTCAGAACTTCAGCAGGACCAAGATGACAATGTTGCTGAAAGAAAAAAAAAAAAACATCATTGAAAACCTTTTCTAAAACATTTTCTCTAAGTGGAAGTTTAGAGACCAGGGCTAGAATTGGGCATGAAAGCCAGGTTTTTTGAGGACACTTTCAGGTACAACACTTACAAGGTTGCAATTTATGATTTCAAGCACATGCTGAGCCACACTAGAAAAAACCTCTTTAAACAGACGAGGCAGATGGGATCATTGAGAGATCTTTATACTATACTAAATTCCTTCCAAAAAATTCTAACTGACGGGCTCAAACCTATCAAAGCTCACAGAGGAACTGACTGGCATAGAGGGATCAAATAAAGGAGGGCAAATTTAGGCCTAGTGCTCTCTACTTTAGAAACAAAGAAGTTTAAAAATCCCGCACACGTTGCCATTGTAGGTTCAACACAGGTTGATGGAGGAGCATTAATAACGTTGTTTATGGTTTTAAACAACACACATGGGTTGTAACAGTTTGACACAATAAGTGTTTCATTTTAGTAGCTTTTACAATTTTCCTAAGAACGCAAACTAGGGCTGTGCAATTAATTGAATTTTGATCACGATTACGATTCTTGTGCCAAACAATCTCCAAATTAATAAAATCGAGTTGGAACGATTCTTTTGGCATTTTCCGTTGTCTGAGGTTTCCTGAAAGAGACGCGCAATTCAGTTGCCTCCCAAGAGCATTCAACGCGGCCCGAGAGCGCGGGGCGGGACGATCTTACCCAGACACGGAAGTTGTGGCCTCTTCCAAAACAAACCAACGTTTGCTTCTGCTCTAACATTACACACGCGGCACTAAGAGGGTTTCTAGTATGGATTATTTTTAATACGCGCTTGGAAGACGTTTGGAAGAAGCCTCAACGAGACCCAAATGTGGAAATGTCATCCTGGGTCTCGTAGTGACCGCGATCAAGCCAGCCCCACTCAGGACACGCTGGACATGCTGTTCAGATTAAAAACTCGACTTCCCCCGCCGTTGCGGCGAGTAGGAAACCTAGCGCGGGTGGAGCCCCCGCTACTGCCATGTTTACAGGGCCAGACATCACAGAAAAGCCGGAGTTGAGGTAAAAAACTACAGATTATCCTCAGATTTCTTTATAATGGCGAGTTGGAAAATGGGATGTTTACGGACATAGGAGAGTGTAAGATGCATTTACGGAGCATTGCTCTTTCCGGAGGCAACAATTTACAGAAAAAGTCCCCTAAAAGGAAGGCAATAGCCTATAGTGTCCAACAGGTACAGCTCTCTCTCAAGTGTCCTCTTCACACGTGTGACATCACGTTTCTCTCTGTCACTGACATCAGCCTCACTGTATTTAGACACCGCTAAAATATTGTCCATGCACGTCGCCGTATTGACAAGGCTGTGATCGCTTTATGTGCGTTGTCATGAAGATGAGTTAGACGTTGTAACGTAGCAGCCGGCCTTTCTCTGATTGGTTAATATGCTTGTCAATCACGCTCATCTGGAACTCAGGTGATCACGCTCAGTCCCACACTACACGTCTTTGTCAAGAATAGGAAAAGGAACGCTGGATACATATTTATTTGTACATTATTTTCAATTTGAAGAACATTTTCTATTTTTTTATTTGAACATTTTATTTAAGAATATTAAGAGTTTTTTTTTTTTGCCGAAATTCCAAATAAATGGATGAATAAATCGTGATTCTCATTTTTTCCAAAATTGAGCAGCCCTTACGCAAACTGTCTCTTAATATCTATATGGATGCTTATAACTGTAACTTGTCTTTGCTCCATTTGCGCTCAGCAACACCTGCCCTCCAACTGAAATTATAACATCATCAAATTCTATAACGCCACACTCACACAACATATTCATACAACTGCAGTGTGAATCAAGTGGTCAGTGGCTTGATTGAACCACGATCTTTGATTAACGAACACTCTGAGCCACTGTTGCCCCAAACTACGGGTTAAGCCTTTGGTTAGCCTCAACCTTGGCCCCTGACGTCGTAGTAAAAAAAGAATTGTAAGGTTTCAGGAGGCTGTAAACATGACATACAGGCAGCAGGAATAGACTCTGGATGGAGGGATCAGTTGGTAAAATGTGACCAAATTAAAACTGGCTTCAGAACTTTCAAAGCTACTACTGACCATGGTTTAAATACAGTTTGGAAAGATTGTTATGTCTTCATTGTGGCTTTTCGCAGGTGGTTGATTTGGCAAGATCTGTGAAATTAGATTCTCCAACTCCTGATTGGATCCTGCCTGAAGGTCTGAAGAAGGGCCCTTATTGGTCAAATGAAGATACACGGTCAACATCTCAGTGGTGTCTCACTGAATACCAGATCGATCAAAGGAACATACCTGATCCACTATAGAAGTGTGTCTCAATTATTATATTACGCCCCACTCATTCACTTGTGACATTTCGCTTCAAGAAATGCATTGTCGCTGAGTAACAAATATCATATTCAACTAAAATAATTGCTCTTTTGTGTTATTTTCAAACTGCTCCCAGGATGACGGCACGAGGATGACTAAGACGCCCTTCACAGCCACTTTTATATTATTTGGTGTTATCCAGTAGTGAGTAATCTCAAAGATGATCAAAGGGGTCATATCATCTTCACCAGTGAATGAGTCGGCACATACAGACAATAAGGGATCGCAGTTAGCCACAGGTGATAGAAATCTAAACCTCTTCTATTCAAAGGAAGGATGTGTCATAAGCTTCTCATTACAAGAGTTTCAGGCAAAGTGGAGTGACTGCAGTGTTTTGGACCATGGTGGAAATATACTCCATTGTTGACTGTTTAGATAAAAAACAGACGAGATATGGTAAGTGTGAACGCTCCAAAGAGCACAGACAAGACAAGAAGCCACACGACGGAAGATTCCAGCTTATATTACATATGTTGCCATGTCACAAGAGCATCTATACTTGCACAATGTGGAAAAATGAATAAAAACATATGCCAGTGACGTAAACATGCTCCTAATGATCGGCTCGACACTGTCAATGCCATTTTTGCTTTTGATTATCAGAATAAATCATTTGGAAGATGAGCAAATACGTTAGAACATGACATATGGATATTTTCATCAAACCTTTAAGAGGCGAGCGAATGATGTAGGCTACTGCACAGATCCATCTGATTCAAAGTTGAAAGCTCTTGAAGCAGCCAATTTCATAATAATAATAATACAGTTAGCATTTTAGCCATATCTCACAATAAAACAGGTCATCCAACTTTTCAACAAATTCTCATTACTTATTGCTGAAGGTCCATATAGCCATAATGTTGGTTGCATCCTTTTATAGCCAGCACAACATACCAATGATAATAACTTGATGACAAAATCTGAGGTTTTAAGTGGTATTATGCAAAATCAGCTTGTGAGAGTTTTAAGCATGTTACAATGTTGTTCCCTCATCAATAACATAATACTAGCTGGAGCTGACTTTTGAGCCACTCACTTATGTTTGAGCAATCTTTGAATCCACCCCAGTGGTTATTTTTAGCACCGCAGCAGCAGCTCATGAAAAGCACCTCCAAAGCCCCTCCTGAGTTTTTACGTATCCAGGAAATGTTTTTTTTTTTTTCTTCTTCTTTTTTTTTACCTCTGATGATTTTTGGCAAAGTTTATCCTTTCATAGCAAGTGCAAAAACATCTGCCCAAGCAACATTACTACACTTTTACTGATGGCAACAGAAAAGCAGTGAGGGGAGGGGCTTACGGAGGGTGCCTTGTTGAATCAGGAAGTAAGGCCATGGTGTTTTTTTGATTAAGCCGTTTTAGATCAATATAGCATATAAGATAATGATCGATATGTGTTTGAGATAATTATCAAATACCTGCAAAAAGCATAAAAGCCCTTCTCCAAGTACATGAGATACAGGAGTTTTTGGTCCCACAGATCAATTTTAATACAGTACTGGGATCTAAATAGCAATATGCGAGGGATAAATGCATTTTGTAGCTCTGATTACATAATCCAATCCAACTTTATTTATAGAGCACTTTAAAAACAAAAAGGTCGAACACAATAAAAACACAAAAGAACATCCAAAATTCAAGCTTCTCACGCTGTGTTATAAGCCAAGGAGAAAAGATGTGTTTTAAGAGAGGATTGTCTTGCCCAAGGACACAACGACAGACATAAAAGAATATTTAAATCAATGTGGTAAGAAATAGGGAGCCTGTAATTACCAATAACTTGGTGTTAGAGTTGTAATTATAATTACCATTAAATAAATTAGATTGATGACGAGCATGTGTACTTTTTTCATTGGTATCCTATTACATACCATACATACCATGCTTTTTCTATTCTAAAGTATAATGCTCTACCAGTTTCTTACTTTTTTAAATTAAATATTTGTAGCAGTGACTGTACCACAGTGATATCACATCTTACTGTAAAGACTGCATCAATCACTAAATGCACTCCGGCCACTCAGCGCATCCGCTTATCGACTCCTGGCAGGTGACTCTAGTGTGGCATAAGCATTTTCTCATAAGGACCTCACTCCTCCTTGATCGACATAATGGGTGTATATTTGAAGGATTAGTTCCAGGAATGCGGTGTCCCGGGTTTTTAAGGGATGACAGTCTGCGCCTCGAATACTGAGGTCATCCTGCAGGAGTTAGCAGGCGTCAGGGCGGCTGTGGTGAGGGTAAACTGAGCAGCCGATGGTTAAATATGGAGCCGGTGACGGACACATAGTAAACATGAAGCTAATGGTATATGAAAAGGTTTGAAAAAGCTGCAGGCAAACACTGATTTATGTTTTAGCGAGCAAACTCGTGCACTTGATAGAAATATATTCAGTCAGCCATTACGTGTTGTTGTAAGGGCAAAGTTCAGCGTGACATCCAAGATTAAGCTTCCTTTATTTGGACTACGACGCTTGTCAACGTAATTATTACGATAACGCAGAGAAAGAAACCATTGTAGCCAGGGCTGCACAATATAACACAAAAATATTGTATTGCATCTCAAAATCATGTAAGTCTTCCATCACACTGAAATTAACTCAACCTAAAACCTTAAAAATGAGAAAAAGTTCAGTTTTGGTTATAATTTTCCTAATGTCTGATCCTGATTTAGTGTATTTTTAAGTTTTGTTTTGACAGAATTTGCTGAAAAACAAATTGTTTAAATTGAATGGAACATAACAAAATATTGCCATGATATTACACATCAAGTTTTTCAGGATCATGCAGGCCTAATTCCAGTACTGCGTAGTATAGGGCTGGGCCATATCATATCGTACGCCGTTATAACGTATAATTTTTGGATACCGTTGTAAATTCAACCTCGGTCCAGGCCAGCTCGCAGGTGTGCTGATTACTAGGCTCAGGCTGCATTGGTTGGTTAAAAAGCATGGAGTTTCAGTATCGGCGGTAGAGGGCAGCATTACGTAACAGCCTGCCGGAATACTACCCGAAGAAAAAAACATGGCGGTGGGCAAAGTACAATTTTGGACTTCCAAACATGGATACATCTTCCAAACGGCATGCAATGAAATATACCCTACCCCACGTAACGATACTTCTGTAGACCGCACAGCATGTCTGAAAAACGTTTAGCAGCGCCTGGCCCCGCCCACTTCAAACTGCGTTTTATATTATAGATACCATGAGTGTTTATTTGCTGAGGACGATCTTTGGACTAAGATCGAAACGTCCGACACTTCAACTACAGAGTACAGATGAAGACTGAAGAATCTTTGCCTACGATGGACAACCCCTGTACGACTGAGAACCTACACAGATATGCAACCCATACTTCCGCACTTAATACATAAAACATACTGTTATACGGTCACACCAAAAGTTTTACTGCTGTGTTATTACTGCTACTGCAAACATTTCTTGAAAATGATGGTGCACATAATAAAGCAGTGATCTCATACTGCCTCACTTTGACAAAGTACCCAATATCGCCTCGTCATTATAGGCCCGTCATAAGATGCACCTCGGCGAGTTCTCATAAACACAGAGCGCTGCAGAGAAGGTAAATTGAGGGCACTTCCTATTTGCAGAAAGTATTTACAAGCAGCAGATCTAACTGACACATCATTTATTTATGCCTTTAGGAGGATCAGAGCGTGGACCTAATGTGTATTCTAGTCACACAACAGCTGATCTCACACTGTCCCATAGACAAACAGTGAGCAGTATGGACGCTCCATATTAGTGGATACAACTGCATAGTGAGAGTCTTTTAAAATAACATCTTAAAATATATTTCAAATCAATAAATATATGTTATATCGTTATACAGCTGTGCAATTAGACTTTTTTTTTTTTATTAATCGTGATTATTACAACCAATAATTGCAAAAAATATTATAAAATGAGTAAATTGTGGCAGTTTTCATCAGAGTCTATACAGGTCGCAGCAAGTCGAATTTTGTTTTTAACGCTATTTCAATGCCCAAATAGTATATTTTTATAATTCCCACAAATGTAAAAAAGTATATATTTTATTTTGTAAGATTTGCAAACATTTGATCAAACAGGGAATGAGGGGTTATTTTAATATTCAAAAACAAATTGGACCACAACAGGAAACGTTTCAGCAAAAGAAATGCAGCTGAAAGTGTTATAGAGCATCATTGTTGTAATTTTGACAAAGTTCTAGTTAAGTAAAGTAAAAGTAGTTGAGCACTGTCATTATTGTTCAAGAAATTCAGAAAACACAATTTTCAATTAAATTCCAGTCTGAAACTAATTGAATGCTTTTTTTTTTGCAATTCCTTTAATGATATATTACTTTGAATTAATTACTAATGTATTTTATATTGTTTTTCCAAAACACAGAAAATTATCATTTGAATAATTGTGATTTCAATTATGCCTAAAATAATCACAGTTCTATATCATAATGAACTGATTTGGTCTTGAAGCTTTTAAAACTCTAGACATGGGAAATAGTGACACCCCCAGTCTATTCATGGGTCTCCTGTGATGAAAAAATACTACTATACTGTTGCCAGCAATGTGCAACTCAAAACAAAATAAAGTCTATCCTTCAAATGGGTTTGATAACAGTAAAATATCATGTGACTGAAGGAAATGGTTTTAGCTGGGTGTTATAGGGGAAGGGCATCTGACAAAAAATAATAGTACATAAGTGTCCAAATCATTGCTTGTATTGCATTGTATACTTTATTGTCCCACAATGGGGGCATTTGTCTTGGGTACATGATGCTGCTTCATACATTCATACAAACACAGTCAAACAAACAAAGTAACAATAAAAGTTACAGGAGTAAAATAACAATTAAATGCTCCTATGCATTTTTATTTACAAACCGTATGGAGGACGGTATGAATGAGTTCTTGAATCTGTTGTATTTGCATTTTGGCCTGAACCTGCGGCCAGAAGGAAGCATCTCAAATTCTCTGTTTAATACATCTCAACAAAATAAATGACAAAATAACAGAAAGTTTGATTTGAGGATAAAGAGGAGCGAGAGACAATCACCAAATAATCACAGCAGGAGCTCGAACCCAACATAAAAGACAGAACAGTGGTTACGTTTACATGCAGACCTAAAATCTGGGCTTTAGCTGATTTATGGAGGTTTTTGAAGTGGCATGTAAACAGCATAATCTGCCATGGATATAATCTGATTTCTTTCCGATCTTTCACACATGCAATTGATAACCATTAAAAATACCAAATGTGTTTAAAGAGAAAGCCCAGTATCCAGCTTATAGACGAGTGGTGGATCAGCCTTAACCATTCGTCTATCAGCTGGACACTAGGCTTTCTCTTTAAACACATTTGGTATTTTTTCTGGCAGCTAAAGATCAGAATCAGAATCAGAA
>OMNZ01109084.1:0-18948 GCA_900303255.1 Lesueurigobius sanzi | reverse complement strand
AAAAAAAAAAAAAGGTTCCGTATCACGAAAGATTTTTTTTTTTTTTTTATGAAGAAAACAGATATATTTAATTATTTATTTTAACAAAAGGACCAGATTGTGCCATAATATAATTGTTTATCAAGCCTATATTTATTCAAGATTAATTCCAAGCATATAAGGCATATAAAGTGTTTATATCCCTGGCTCCATTAATCATGTTTTTATAGATTTATTGAGGATAAAATATATATATATATATTTTCTTGCACAAATCTTGACATGTATGTATTGTATGGAGACATGTCGATGCAGACATTCAATATTTTGTTTAAGAGAAAAAAAAAACAAAGAACCAGGACACTCTTCCCACACTATAATTCTCTATTTACATTTTCTAAAAAGCTTTTATTGTACTGGGCTAATGCATATTAAAATGTTTTAAAACACATTGCTGGTTTCTCACTTCTTGAGAAAAGCTTTGTTGGTAGCCAATACACATGGAAGAAACCAGCAATATGTTTTAAAAGATTTTAATATGCATTAGCCAAATACAATAAACGTTTTTTAGAAAATGTAAATAGAGAATTGTACTGGGGGAAGAGTGCCTTGGTTCTTGTTTTCTCTTAAGTTTCTGTTCCCCAAACGCCAAACCTATCCCCAAAAAACTATTTGTGTCTAGTTTCTCTCATAAGCTGGATTTGACCTTATTCTATTTTTATGCATGCCTTATATATTCTTTTTATTTTCCATAGTTTATCATTTATTATTTATCATTACCAAAAGTTTATGTTTAATGTTGCACGAGTCAAACTAAAGAAAATTCCTAGTCTGTGAAACCTTTCATTGACAATAACAGTGAAATCTATTCTGATTCTTATCTTGGATATAAATGCAGTAACTGTCTACGCTGGCCAAAGTCCAGTGATTCGCGCCCCCCTTTATCAATTAAAAGAGGTCCAAAAAGGCAATCAATTCAAAAGAAAATGTCATATTTTTATATTGAAGAAAATAGCAGTAAATATACCGTCTCAACTATTTATTAAAATTAACATTTAAATGTAAAGTTGATTTAAAACTCTTTATTGTGAATAATGTGTGGACATTGGGCAACTTTTGGAGGATCGAAATGTGTTTGAGGCCTCCCACCTTTGGAACCACTGGTCTACACATTGAGAATAGATGTGCCTTTGTCCTCTCTAAAACTGGGTAAAGAGCTGGTTTCCAACGTGGGATCCAAAGGTTGACAAACTCATAAAAAAATAGTGATTTGTAAATGTTACATTTCTGCAGCTAACAGTGCTTTAATTAAATGCTTAGTTCACAGTTATTTTAATTACATTGATTCTTTAAGTCTAAATGTAGGTGAAAATACATGACATTGTTGTAAATAGAGTGGATTCTTATTGCTGGGGAATCATGGGATTTTCAGATCTCTGAGGAAGCTGAGACGCCCTGGACTTTGGGAATTGACGGTGTAAAGACATAACATAAGGCTTTACATTAATTTTAATATCCATCGTCAGCAAAGATTCTTCAGTCTTCACCTGTACTCCGTAGTTGAAGTGTAGGACGTTGGTAAAGCCTATCAACACCGCAGAGAAAGCTCTAGTGACCCTCAGTCGGCTGTCTCCCCCTCAAAAGCCACCAATCACTCATTTGAGGACAGTGAAGTTAAGATTTTAGCAAAAGATAATAGATGGTTTTAGCAGAGAGTGAAAGAAGCTATTTTTGTAAACAAAAAACAAAACAAAAAAGAAAGGTCCTCCATGAACAGGAATGGGGACCTTTGCTTTAATTTAGCCCCTGTCTATAGCAACATTATTCGGCCGAAACCAGCCCTCTGCCATGCTAATGAGGCTGGGTCAGAGTCCAGGGCAGGGCCATAGAGAGGTGCGAGTAGCCTTAGAACAAAGTCCAGGGCAAGACAATAGGAAGGCAGTGATTAGGTGTGGGGTAAGGTGTTTTTCTCTAACCTTTAGAACAGGGACCTACAGGTAAAGTCCACCTACTGGTTCTTTATAAGTTCCACTGGCGTTCAAGTTTGCTCAGTGCTGCAGACGAAGCTCTTTGGATGACTTCAACTAGTGAGTACGGATGAAGACTGAAGAATCTTTGCCTACGATGGACAACTCCTGTACCACTGAGAACTTACACAGACAGTTTAATATCCATCCTTTCTTTCAATGTAATGTAGATGTCTGGGGAGGTGCATGTTACAATTTACACCAAATACTCTTAATGCTGTATGTTCTGAGAAGATTTTCTGAAGTTGAAATACCTCCATCTGGTGGTAGAATGGAGATATAACAAAGAGACTCGTCACAATATCAAAAATGTTGGTTTAGTCTTTTGGTATTCTGTTCCTATTGCTAATTTCTGTGTTGGTGGGCAATATTTTATAACTCCTATACAAACCCTGCCCTAACTGCAGCTGGTGAGTCTCTGTCATTGACTGCCCACAGTTCCTCCTAATGGCTTTGGATATTTGTTTAAATTTAGTGGACCATTGAAATGGTTTAGTAAAATTTTCAGGATATAACGTAACGGTTTCAAATCAAATTCAATCCTTTATAATACCATTTTATTGCTTAAACACAATATTTTTTAAAACCACATAGGCAAAAAATCTATGCATTTATAATTTCTAAAGATATGTATCCAATCCAGCAAAAGAGGAATGATGGAAAATTTGGATGTGAATACAAATTGGCATCAAGACCTTCATTTTGTCACAATTCATTCACTGCTTTTTGCAGGGTTTTTTTATGCTCTGCAGAATTCAATATTCAGGACACTCATCACATTTTATTCTCATATTTATCATATATATAAGTTTAGATTTCATGTTGCATGATTGCATTGAAGAAAATTCCTAATCCTCACGGTCGGACATCCGGGGATTTACACTCCCTCCCCTTCGTCACTGAGGTGCAGGGGGCAAGCATCAGGCAGCAACTCATAGGAAAGCGAGGGTGATTGCCCCTTCATGAGACCTGGTGTCTGGGGTTGCTAAGAAAAACACGTCACTTACACGTCAAGCCGACCGTGAGGATACAGAGGTCCCACGAAACCACCACCAACAACTCGGAATCAAAATCAGAATAGTCTTTATTGCCATTGTCAATTAAAGGTTTCACAGACTAGAGATTTTCTTTGGTTTACTATTGCAGCGTGAAATATAAACTTATTATAATGATAAATAATGAACTATTTTAAATCTGGTTTATTAATGTTTATTTGTCTGTGTAAGATAAGATAAGATAAGATAGTTTTTATTGATCTCACAATGGAGAAATTTACTTGTCACAAATTTACTTGTGTCGGTTCTCAGTCGTACAGGAGTTGTCCATCGTTCTTCAGTCTTCATCTGGACTCTGTAGTTGAAGGGTAGGACGTTTCGATCTTAGTCCAAAGATCGTCATCAGCTTAAGGAGGAGGAGGTAAACTCCTCCCTCTGGTCTACTCTTAAGAGACCCCACAGCGTGTTCAAGTCGTTATTAAGCTGATGACGATCTGTGGACTAAGATCGAAACATTCTACACTTCAACTACAGAGTACAGATCAAGACTGAACAATCTTTGCCTACAATGTTTATTTGGATACTATATTTATATATGTGGCTCAATTTCGCAAAAATATACTGTTTTCAAGCAGAAAAAACATCTTGAAATCATCTCCCCCACTTTACGAACTCCTGTTCTAATACAGTAATTCCAAGTCTATAAGAGCTAAGCACTTGAATATTTAGCACTACAATGTATTTTGATACAGTTATGTTTGCTTCACATTTTTTTAAGTAATAGTATTTGAAAAAAAACATTATTGAATTGAATCAAAATTGTAACCAAAAAAAAAAACAATCTTGGCTGCCCCCTAGTGGCTGGACAGAGCATTTTAATAATTTCTTGCCAATGCCATAACTCCTGACACCCAAAAATCGCATGCCTCGTTGTGTGATATCACGATATAATCACAAGTACGATAAATCGTTCAGCCCTACTCTCTCTATTCATTCCTAAAAAAAAAAATTGTAACCATCATAGCAATATAAAAATAAAAACTGCTGTTTTGTGTGTGTTGAATTTTAAATTTTAATCTCATTCTATTTGTATGCATGTCCTTATAATGTATAAGGGGCCTTTCTGTGTGGAGTTTGCATGTTCTCCTCGTGTCTGCGTAGGTTTCCTCCGGTTTCTCCTCCCACTAAAAACATGTACAATAGATCGGGATGAATGAGAGTGTGTTTGTGCGTGCGAGTGTGGGACAACGGATCAGCCCATGGCTTCAATCCGGAGTGGTGTGTTTACAAGCATGGTGTGTTCATTAACATGCACCTGTCCAAACCAAATAAACAAACAAACAAGCTTTATTACAAGTGAAAAAGTATCGACTTAATTCACATGACATAACACCTTGGTCTTTTCCGGGTTTTCCAGGTCTTTCCAAGCGACTGGGCAACGCCATGACGGATGCATGAAATACTCTCCAACATGTCAGCCCCAAGTATGACACCAAAGAAATATACCTGTCAAGTTTAGGATCTGAAAATAAGGGACATTTTCCCTTTTGTATCATAATTTTGTTAAAATAAGTGAAATTTACAGGATAATATTATTAGGGGAAGGCGGCGGGAAAGAGGGGTAAAAATATGGTAGTTTCCCAGCCAAAACAGAATACTTGACAGGTATGCATTGGCAATGGGAATAAAGACTCTATTCTATTAGATATGTATCAAATCATGACGAAAGTGAATCATTGCATCCTTAATAGTTCGTTAAATCACTGTTTCTCCGGAGCCCCTTCGCTTTTTGCCCCACCACCACTACCACCTCCACAGTCCCCGGCTCCTCTGCGGTTCTAGTCCCGCCCCTGGTGTAGGAATCCCAGTCAGAGTAGAGTGTTGTGTGTGTGTGTGCGTACGTGTGTATGTGTCTCCCCTCCCCCTCCCGTTTCCTCCGGTGCCCCGTGTGTGTGTGTACCTCCTCCTCCTCCACACACACTCACCGCACCAGCAGCAGCAGCAGCGGCAGCAGCAGCAGCACACAGCGGCTCAGCTCCCCGTCTGAAGCCGCGGCGTGAATGATCTCATCCAAACGCGATCGGCGCTCCTTTCCCTATGACCGATACGGGAATAAAATAACACAACACGCGCGAGGTGAGTTCGTAAATCCGCATTCTTTTTATTTTCTCTCTCTCTACAAGTAATGATCTTGTTTGTCTTGAGGAAGAAGGGGGAACTTTACGAATCCTCCCCCCCAAAAAACCGCGGCGAAAAGTCGTGTTTTTGGGGCAGAGAGAGGAGGAGGTGGATGGTCGCTATGGGCTAATTAGCGATGTAACAAACGTGTTTTGCTTTTAACCACATTTAGAGGCATTAGAAACTAGACTAACCATAACCACGAACTACCATTTTAATCATTAAAACCGGACTTAAAGCCACACGAGTCACATCTCCCCATTCACGTAAGTAAGGCATGACTTGGTACTAGATGCGCGTAAAATGGCTCCAGGTTTTGAGTTCTTTACCTAAATAAGATAATGTGTTGCCTTTTTTACGACTTTTACTCATATACCACTACTTTTGAATTAAATAGCCACGTCTAAAAAACATTAACGCGGAAACCATCGCGCGTAAAACCGCTCCATCGCGCGTAAAGTACTCATAATCTTACGTGTTTGATTGTATTTGCTATGATTAGTCTGGGTATTTCTTGTTATAAAAAGCTAGCTTTCGGGTCTCGCTGGTGCTAAGACACTGCTAGCCCTGGCGGTGGTGGTGGTGGTGGTTAGCTTCTAGCGCAAAATGGCCTCATTGTCGCTCAGTTTCTCAGATGCCGAAAAGACAAAGCATGCGGCAGTCACGTCGAGAGGCCAAAAATCGCTCCTAAAACCCACTAAACCCGCTGTATTTCACTCACATGTGGGGGAAATGGACGTGTTTACTAGAGGCACACCGGCGTAGGGCTCAAATGTGGCGGGGCTTTAGTTTATTTGTTCATTTAGAAAAACGAGAAAGTGTAGCAGCGGCGGTAGGTGGGGGATGGGCGGCCATTGACGTAAAGCAAGACTGCATTTTGTTTGGTTTCTAGCTCCTACAGAGAGAGAGGAGACCACAGCTGCTCACTGTGGCTGCAGCTGGTAGCTTTGTTTAGCAATATATTTGGATTTGTATATACATACTGCGGTATTAGTATTGGAGTAGTACTAAGTGTGGGGTTTGGGCAGGTTTTCCCTCATCTAAATGACGTGTAGCTTTCATAATTTAAGTGATCATTTCTTAAAGGATTTGAGATTTATTCTTAGGTGAATGCCAGCGTGCTCTTGTTTTTGGGGAGCAGACAGGCACAACAATGCAACCCTAGCATCTCATAAAGGCTAATGCAGTTGGAATATTGTCTGTTAATGGCATTCTTTCTTTATTTTGACGATTCTCTTCAAAAGCCTGGCTGCTTTAAACCGGAGTGTATGAAAATTATGAAATAATTTGCAGCTTCGCATGGGTTTATATGCTATCCAGTGTTCCCCACGGAATTCTGCTTAGACTATGGGGGCCCCTGGTGATCCAATTGTAATATTTTTTCGAGTAAAGCATTTATTTTCATACAGTTCTGGATCAGTATAGTACAATTTTCTATGTTTATGATCATTTTAAAAAGTGTAACATTTTCAATTCCTTCTTATTCTGCATCTTATTTTTAGACTATGGGGGAGAAAATTAAACTATTGGGGGCCACTATAGTCTCGTCTATGATGGGAGACATTCCTATCCATGTTCCCCAGTCTGCTTTTCCAAATTGGGAGTGCACTGGCATTGTTCCTGGTAACAAATTAGTACAAACTACCTCGATACAGTCACTAAAAAATAAGGTGAATGGGCATTGAGTAAATAATCTGGGGTAAACTAGGTCAAACAGGCGACCCTGAGACTATAACACGGTGGTCTACTATACTAAAGTAGTATTTAAATAGGTTTGATGTGCACCATTCAAACACGAAATCCAAATTAATGTTATTTTTTGTGAATAGTTTGGCTTCACAATGCTTTTTCATTTTTCCCATGATATACTTGAATGCTTGACCTTTTCTCTAAACAAATAGTGCTTGGCTAAACGCTTACTAGTCCTTGTAAACATGTACATTTTGGCTTTCGTTTCTAGTTTTTGCGCCGAAACGCTCTAGATTAGTCACTTCCTGGTGTGACTGACACGAGTTTTGAACCCTTGTGTAAATGTCACTTGCCCAATCCTATAACTTTGCATCTTTACAGGAAAGAGCCGCTCTCTCTTTTCGTGCTTCTTTTGTCGCGAGTAATCCAGTTTACTGTAACGAGCCGGTATCATAACACCGGTCCTTTAGGGATTGTAAGTATTAATTTCCCTGTCAGCTCGGAATGATTAGCACAGTCACCATTATAAATATTTAATGTAGAAAATGTTGCAGCTGCCACAAAGGCGTCGGGAGGAGGGGATTGGTATTGAAGTGCAAGTTTTAGTTAACTTATGTGTAGGTGAAAATGATGTGGCTTTGAGAGTTGCTACCAGCTTTGAAAGCAACAAATTTTTCCAATTATGGAGCAGCCATTGTACTACGCAGGTTTCTATTGGTTATGTAATACTTGTTTGACCACCTTCGCCTCCTGCGAGTGTAGCTTTCCATGTTTTCTAGGTTCAGTATTAAGTGTAAATGCAAAGGAAATTGTAAGAATAAAGGGCCTATACCCCATTTCTTAGATTTATAAACGAAGGGAAAGACGGAGAGCATACATTTTATTTTGATGATTGGGATCCAAACTTGTCCCGACACATTCCTAACCTCAAAAGGCTCTGTGCATGGAAAGTTTTTGGCTAACTTCTTGTTGGCCAGTGTAGGGTAAAGACCACTTCCTGTCCACACTTAAATGTAAATTAAAAGTGAAATAAGATTTTAAAAACAGAACAAACAAAATCGAATAAAAATTAAATGGAGAAATGGGACACAAAGTGCTCAGCTTTGGTGTTTGGGGAACATAGAGAAAAACAAGAGACCAAGGCACTCCTTCCACATTACAATTCCCAATTTACATTTTCTGAAACGGCTTTATTGTACTGGGCTGATATATATTAAAATCTTTTAAAACCTATTACTGGTTTCTTCCATGTGTGTCGCTCCAACAAGCCTTTGTAGTGCCTTGGTCTCTTGTTTTTCTGTCAAGTAAAGTGTGATTCATAAAAATAATTCAGATTGTGGTTCTATTTTTCCATTTGTTCACATCAAATTAGTGTTAGCCTTTAGCTTCAGGGCTAAAACATCTACATTTACAAACACGGAGGTCTCCCCTGGTGAAGTATTTCCATCTTGCGTTGAGTTCTTGCGTTGAGTTTTATGTTGTAAATGATTATCCAACAGCTGCATGTTTTCAGCTTCGTACTGTATAAATATTGATTTATTTCAACAAGATATGGCTAAGTCTTCATAGGAACAAACAAGAACAGCCCTACAGCAGGGGTCTCCAACCTTTTTTTTTACCCCGTGAACTACTTTTACATACAAAAATGGCAGTGAGCTAATTATGCTTCAAAGAAATACGTGAAATGAGGCTTATATACACCTGCCAAGATGAAAATATAACAGTAAAAGAAAATTACAGTAGTTTCTACTTAATAGTTTGTTATATTCACCTATATGTTTGGAGATGTTTTGTTCAGAACAAAAAAATGCACCTAAAATTTGACTCATCGAGTGTATGTAGAAACGTTGAAGACCTTTGGCGAGCTACTTTGAAAGGGCTCCCGAGCTACTGGTTAGAGCTCAGCTACATGCCGTGCACAGAGCCTATTCTGATAAGTTTATATAAAGCACGTGTTACAAGTTTAAATGAGCAAAACTGTCAGAGATGATACAAACTCTTTATAATTGGATGTCTTTTATTCCATAATTAGGAAATAAATCAGATACAGGACGTTGAACACATAGGGCTTGGTAAAACCATTATGGTTAACCATTATGAAAGTGCTTCTAATAGTCCAAACTGTGCATGTACACTCGGTAGTAAGTCCGAGGTAATCAAAATGACTAGATGCGCATCACTTTAGTTGTTAATTCTTTCCGCCCTCTCTACAGACTTGCTCCACATCATTCTTACCATAATAAACATGAAGCGACTGGCTCGGGCCTCAATAAGGGACCATAACCTTTTAAATGTCTTGCAGTATTCAGTGGTTTAGTTGCATCATCCACGAGACACTGGGTGCAATGTTTGTCTGCGACGTCAGGACCCCATCGTAGCGAAACCACAGCCCCTGTTAGCCCTAATTGGTGTCTTTGAACATAAATTAACTTACCCACTACTTTATATTGAATTCATTTACATGTAAAGTGAATTTTGTGAGGTTTAACGTACACTTTTTCCCCGATATTGTGTATTTTCTTGACTCATGTCTTACTTTGTGCTTGTCTTGTCTTCAGGGAGATAGTGCATCTTATTCAACAGGGCACACCACACACTGAGGATGCCTTTCGACTATAATTGTTTTCTCATCCTTTTGTATTTTACGTCTCCAGGCGCCATGGCTTTTGAGAAATGACTTTTTCCCCCCCTCTATTCTGTCCAGTGTCAGGAAATGTAACTCTATGCAAACGAGGACTCAGACCCACGGGCTCCGAGGCGCTCGCTGTAACAATTGGCTTCCCACCTTTTCGTATGGAATCTATATTTTCACAAATCTGTTCGGATTCTGATATTTTGTACAGATTGCATCAATAAATCGGTCAATGTAAATTCACCTCAGCACATTTTTGTAGAGTTTGGTTGTAATAATGGCACATGTGGAATTCTTTCTCTGGAAACCACTGATGTACGGTGTTGATCATTGTAAGGCATTTTGGTGATTTGATTTCTAGCTGGCTGTAACATGTGTTCAATGTCATGTACATTGTATTGTTTGCATTGGATTTTGTTTGGCAGCTCCACAAAGACTGTATGAGATGTCATTGTAAGCTTCTTTCTAAGGACTTGGTCAGGCCTAGTGCAATAATGTTAGATTTGACCTTTGTTACATTTTTGTAAATTGTAGTGTAAACACTGCCCCATGGCTAAAGTGCAGTAACTACAGGGGACAAAAAAGCTGTTTTTCAAGCTTTTTTCCCCCCTTCTTTTAAATTTAGATATCCAGGACAACAAAAGCAAAACAGAAACTGAAGAAGTTTTATGTGAGAGGAGACTGAAGAGTCATGAGGAAGTGTTTTCAAATGAATGTGGACGACTGCGTTCAGATGCAGAACAAACAAAGAAGATGCCCTTAGCCTGGGAAACACTGCTTTATTTACTGTGATTATCGAATATTTCTTTGGGGGTGAATAATGAATTTCCTTTTTAGAAAGTAAATTATTGAGTTATTACTTTCTTTTATTTAAAGGGGACATATCATGCTAAATCGACCTTTTCAAGCTTTTAACCGTGTTATAACGTCGTTCCCTCATCAAAAACAGACCTCAAGTAGCATTTCATTTCATTCCCGCAGTTTTTAATGAATCCTTTTCGCGTTGGTCCGTTCAGGTTGACTTCTGCAGCGCTTCGTTATCTATTTCCTGGAACAATTACGTCGCTCAAGCACCCAAACTGTCCTCCAGCATTTTTAAAGCCAATAATCCAACACTGGATCAGTTCTGCGCCGTTCTGTCCATAGAGTGTACATTAATGATGGAGGTACAATTGGCTAGTTCTCCACGAAGCCAGTTAGCATCCGGCTCCGGAACCTCCTATTGACTTTCCATTGAAACTTTTTGGATTATTGGAAATAGTCTTGTCAAGTGCTTGTCTTACCACGCGCTACACTTTGTCTTTTAATATTTTCAACATTAAAAGAGAACGTAACTCGCACATACCAGATTTGGCTCCAAAAATTCAACATGGAGGCGGCTCAAATGCTAGCATGAGTTGGCTTCGTTACGCTATGGGGAAAGCCACGCTGGCTTCCTCCATCTTTCTTTTACACTCTATGGTTCCGTCTCAGAGCGTGGACACAAACTCCATGGCGCTACTAGCCACATGTTTAAATCAGAGCTAATTGTTTATTTTTACCACGCGATTCCCACTCATGGCTGTAGGGGGCGACCCAGGCCAAATCCTCATCAGCCCTGGCGCTACTATTTTTGAACACTGTCATCTTCACTATGTATCAAAGCGCAGACATCCTAATGAAAGATTTTAAGCCTGTTTTTAAGATTTGTATGCATGATATGTCCGCTTTAAGACTTCTTCTAAAGCTTCTTGGAGCGCACCTACACCAAAAGGTTTGTGTTTTTGATGAGTCCATGATAAACCCTGGACACTTAACTAAATGGGGCCTGGGTTTACACCGTGCTGTACTTACTGTACTTTGGCGAACTGGGGCGGTACAGTCAGACGTGTGCCTATGCTCTGTTCACTGTGTTTTTTTTTCTCCTCCTCCATTCTGTGATGCCTTTTTAAAAATAGAGACCTGAAACAGAGCGCTCATTGAGCCGAAGCCCCGCCCACAGGTCTTACAGAGGAGACACAGCCGGACACTCGCCCCCTTTATCTCTCTCTCTAATGGAAAATTAAATGCCACAGGCCACTGTTCAAAGCTCTCTGTATTTACTCGCATCAGGCTATTTTGGGAGAAGTCAGATGGACTCGAATGCTGGCACAGTTGTTTTTAATTTCTTTTTTTATTCCACTAAAGACATGTGTTTTCAAAGCGGTGTGTTACCAGGAAGTTGACACTATTTTTCTCCCTTCCCCAGTGAAAAGAGTGAAAATCTTGTTCGACTAGTTTTGAAGCGTGGCGTGCGTAGACTGGGTAACCTGATCCCTGTTGTAGAAGCCAGTGGGTAACGGTGGTGTATTGTTTCCTGAATGTAACTGCTTTCTTACTATCACTTTTTTCATGTAAAAGCACTTTTTACAGATTTATTGGACTATTTTTAATCACAGGTGGCAGTTGGAAACAATATTGTGTTTCATACGTGTTGTTTTTGCTGTTTTTTTTTTTAACTTGGTCTTTCTATCTAGTCTGTCCTAACTTTGATGCCGCGTTGCATATAGTTGTGCTATTTTGGGTGGCTCCGTGGTCTGTTAAAAGTGTGGTTGTTCCGCCCAGCAGGAGTCTTGCCTGAGACTGGCCTAAAATGGGCAGAAATGGTGCTGAACTAAAGCCGCTTGTCGCTCAAACAAAAGTACTTGAAGCGTTGACGCAGCCGGGACCAAGCTGCTATGCTAATGCCCGTGCCTCTCAAAAGGAAAGGTATAGCAAACTTTAAGAAAAAGCAACAAATTCACTTTACTGTTTATAGCCACACACACGTGCAGAGTTTAAAGGGATAGAGTGCATTGTGAGACTTGGTGCTGCATGAGGCATTTACTATATTTTCAATATCAGTGTATCTCTGGTTTGGAGAAACCCACTTGAATTCTTTTATTTTTAATCTTGAAAGAAAAGCTCCATCATTGGCCTTAAGGGGCTGAGGGCACATGTAGGAAAGACTTGATTCCATTTACAACACAGTTGGGTTGTTGTGGAGTGAAGTACCCTCAAACTCCACAGATAAATGCAGTGCTTGTTGAAATCCTGAATACACGATACCTGCTGCAGTGGAGGCAGTTGAATAAGTAAATAATAAAGTCAGTATTTTCCTAGTGATCCTTCACTGTTCCTGTCTGTTTCTCTGAACCAGTGACATTCTGTGCCTCTTACAAACACTGAGAACAATGCTCCTATAACTTTAACTGTGCGGCTCATGTTGAAACAGAAATAGTGCACACATAGCCTCATTATGTCACATTTCATTATTAATTACATGGCACTTACTGTTTCACTAGCTGTACTCACACTTGTGTTTGTTTGTGTGATATTGGCCCTAAGTGTTACTATTACTAACTGTCCCTCTCTCTCACGCCGCAGACACACACCATGTTCCCGAAGGGCACCAAGCGTAAGTTCTCAGATGGAGAGGAGGCCCCCAGCGAGGCCCCGGGCCCCACGGTGAGAGCTCTGACCTCGGCCTACAGTCTCCAGAGACAGTCTCTGCTGGACATGTCCCTCATCAAACTGCAGCTGTGCCACATGTTGGTGGAGCCTAACCTCTGTCGCTCGGTGCTGATCGCCAACACGGTGAGGCAGATCCAGGAGGAGATGACTCAGGACGGGACGTGGCAGCTCATGACCCAGGCTCTGTCCCAGTGTCCCTCGGACAGACTAGTGGCCAGTGAAGTCCTGTGTCGACAGGACCCTGCAGCTCAGAGTCCTAAACCTGTTCCCTCTGCGCTGGAGCAGAGCTTCCAGGAGGAGGTGGTGATGGAGGAGGAGGAGGAGGAGGACAGCCCCGCAGACCCCAGCCCTCAGCTGGGTGGGGCCCCCTACCTGGGGCCCTTCAGCTCGTCTTGGGACGAGGAGGAGGAGGCAGAGGAGGAAGAGGACAGTGAGGAGAGCGTATCAGAGCCGGAGGAGGAGCCCAGGACGGAGCAGGTTTTTGGGACTTTTGAAATAAAGCAGCCGCCCCCTGACCCCGCTCTGGAGGAGCTGTTCTCAGACGTGGACCCGTCCTATTACGACCTGGACACAGTGCTGATGCAGAGCCCAAAGATGGGCCCCTATGACCTGTTAGAGTCTCTGTCCCACAGCCCTGCACTCAGCTCCGGCACCAGCTGCCGCTCAGACCTCAATGAATTGGACCACATCATGGAGATCATCGTGGGCTCCTGAGGCCCCCGGGGCCCCTGAGGCCAGAGACTCTTGTTACAGATGTCAGAGTTTGGAGACAAAGTGGGAAATTAACTGAGATTATTTGGGCTGAGAGCCGTGGTTAGTTTCTTCACATTTGCACCAGGCAGTAGCTATGTTATTCACACACACAGTGGGGCTGGGCCCAGGATGAAATTACTGCTTTGGTTTTCACCAAAACCTCGGCTGAAATGAGTTCAGAGCGATCACTGTGTGTGCGATATGCAAATGCAGAGACAGCACTTGCAAATGCCACCGTTGCATTTGAAACCTCAAATTTGTTAAATAGATTAAAATGATTTTAAAACTATTTGCTCATTGTAAACCATTTTGCTTTTCAAAGACTTTATAAAGTTTACAAATATAGTCACATTTATAAATTTAGATAGAGGTATTTTAAAGTTTTAAAGCCTTAATGGTTTGCTGCCCAGCCCTGCGCCGAGGCCTTTGGGTCAGTTAGTTTCCTACATTGTCATTGGGTCCAAAACTCAGTGAAGGCGCAGATAATTACCGTCAGACCTGATCCTGTATTCGTTTCATGTTTACGTCTTGTATCTCTCTCATTCTCGTCCTGCGGGACTCTGCCTTTCTGTCGGTCTCTATTTATTGTTACATGAACTGAGGAACAAGTCACACACTACATCGACACAGAACAAATTGTAAATCCAAATCTATGAATCGATGCATATTTTCCTAAAGATTTGAGCAATTATGGATGGAATATATGTATATGTACGTATATGTATATAGAAATATATTTTTTTGCATTATACAGCTGGGGGATTTTGCAAGTATCATTTGATATTATTTTTGTTCCCTCCCAGGTGGTTTTTAAGATTTTAATGTAGCCAGACTCGAGACAGTGTCTTCCCACGGTTTGGTAAAGTCGACTGTAAAGTGCCCTCGTGGCGCGGCACATTTTCTAAAGGCGCTGTTTCATTTTACTTCAGAGCTTTACACGGAGCACAGGACACTTCCTGCTCTTTCACACAAACTAATAACAGATTTTCCTTGTGCATTTTGGAGAAGCCCGGGTGATAACTGCATCCTCTCAAGCCATATTTCTTTCTCTCATTTGTTCGGACTACAAATGAAGACTGTGTTTTTAAACCCGTCTAATTTATTGTTTTATTTATTGTATTTATTATATCTAGGTACACGCTTTGCCATATTCAGAAAACAACCATGAGGCCCATCGGAATGATCCCAATTAAGCCCTCCGTTTTTGAATGCAGTACCTTTTTCATTCATCACATCTGTCTCTTTTCGAGTAATAACCGGGTTACTATCAAATCACTATGCAGCTCTGTCAATTCAAAATGATTGTATTAAGAAAAAACTCCTTTATGCAAACAGTTGCCTTTTCTCCTAAAGATGTGGAAAAAAAAGTCTAAATTGTTCCTTATTATTGTGATGAAGAGATTTACTCAGGCAAAACTCAATGTATTGATGAGAATACAGTATTACGACACGCTTGACCTTACCGCAACACTCCTGAAGGATGTCACATGGTCTGAATGGGAGCTAGATCTTCAAAGACTTTACTGTTGTAAAATGTATGCATTTTTTATATTAAGGAAAAAAACTGCAGCATCTTTGTAAATATTTTTTATAATAAAAGGTGCAAATATTAACCGGTGTGGTTACTCATTACTGTGACGCGTGTGGAAGAGTGGATTATGACAGTGATGGGGTTTGTTTTGGTAACAGTGGTGGAAAGTAACCAAGGAAAAATTGTATGTACTTTTGCTGCACTACATTGGGTTGAAAGTAGAGCTGCGCCGATCCAGCTTTTTTGCTTCAGATACCGATATCCGATACCAGGAGGATTTAAAAAAAAAAAAAGCAGGTTTGTAGTTGGCATGACCAGATGTCCCAGTTTACCCGGGACAGTCCCAGTTTTGAGCCCTCTGTCCCATGTCCCTGTGAATTTATCGAAACCATTCATTTGTCCCAGTTTTACACAACCTCTGTCCCAGTTGTTCCAGTTTTTCACAAGTGCCATGTTCAAAGCAGCATACTTGATACTTCGACTTTTGGCCAAGATGAAAAATGTGAGGGAAAATGCAAAATGACCCCAAAAATATACAAGAAAACATGAAAAAATGATCAGAAAAAACGTGAAAAACAAAAGGAAACGTGAGAAAAATGACAAAAAATGTCCAAAGCAGAATATTTACTTGCTACTTTATGACTTTTGGCCACGTGTCCGTCAAACAAAGTTTGTATAGCGATTGACCTAGTTAAAAAGCTCAATTGTCGATCACCTCAAGCTAATTTGGTAATTAATTGACCTTAGAAATCCAAGAGTTTTACCGTTCAACATGGGGAAAAACCCAGTCAGCTTCAGCCACAGCCTTGATCTTAGTTGAAGCAAGCATTAGCATATGGTTGCCAACTACAGTATTTTTCGCAGCGAGCACAAGTACTATTGCAAAGAAACTAATACAATGACTGAATTCTACAAGTTAAGACCTTTAAAATGACATACAGCATGTCCTAATTCACTTGGTATCGGATATTTGGAATCGATACCTGGTAATCTGCGCCGATATCCGATACCAGTAGAGGATCGGTGCATCCATAGTTAAAAGTATTTTGAATAGGCGTTAAACGCATGTATTTTCTCTGATGAAGAGCAGAAGAATCCAGTTTCTTCTGTTTGACCTGGTTTAGTATCAGTTCAGAACTGGTTTAGACCTGATTTACTGGTTTAGACTTGTTTAGGCCATTTTTTAGTCCTGGTTTAGTGGTTTAGACCAGTGGTTCCCAACCAGGGGGGTACGCAGGAGCTTAGCAGGGGATACTTGGAATAATTTTAGATAAAACTGAATTGTCTTTTTGATTATTATGCTCAAAGAAAATCTATTTAAAGCATGTTACGGTAAGGAGTGAGAGTATTTGCTGTCCTTTTAACTGATAAATACAAGTTTTAGTCATTCACTTTCTAAATAAGCAAAAAACCATCGAGGCAGGGGCTTGAATGAAAGACCCAAGGGGTACATGAGATAAAAACGGTTGGGAACGACTGGTTTAAGACCAGCATTTTTTTTTTGCACACTGTAAAAAATGGATGAAGTTGGCCTGGGAACACCTTGGGATCCTCCAGGAAGAGCTGGAGGAGGTGTGCGTGGATCGGGAAGTCTGGGCATCTCTGCTCAGACTGTCAGACCCCGGATAAAGCGGAAGAAAACGGATGGATAATGACTAAAGGTGACCACACACTAGAGGATTTTTAGCCAGATTTTTAGTCTTAGGACGCGTGGCTCAATAAAAACTTTCTCTCATGGCTGTGGTGGGACTCCTCATGTGTGTGTATGTGTGTCCTCAGGTCTGTCCTTAAGTGTGTGTGTTGTCTTTGCACAGATCTTTAGTCTCAAAAGATTAAAAATCCTCTAGTGTGTGGCCATCTTTAGTGTTTACTGATGAAGTTCTTTTTACAGTGTACACTTTAAAAATATTTGGTCCTGTAGCTGCACTTTTACTTTAAGATGAATCATGTAAAATATATAATAGATATTCGTGTGTATTTGACCTTTTAGTGGCCCAGTTTCTGGTGTGAAACCCTGAACAGTTGACCCTGGAGCATCATAAAGACCGTTGTGATGGAAAGCAAAGGTGTCATGCTGCACCCATACAGCCACTGGGTCACTAAAAGGTCAAATATGCACTAATATAAAGGGCTTTTTTCACTTTTCAATAATGCACCTTTAAGTAAGAATATTGAGTACTTCTTCCACCACTGCCATTTCAACAGGGTACACTTGATCAATTTACACAAAAATTAAATAATCTTTAAAAGAAAATGCTAAATCACGACCAAAATGAGGCAAAAATGTAACTAAAGTAGGAAACCGTAGGCAAAAATTCTTCAGTCTTCAGTCATGAAACAAAAAAGCACAAAGTCCAATGTCTTCTCTGTCAACACACATGAACTAAGGTCTAAGTATCTTCTCATAAAGGCGTCCAAAAGTGGAGACAATATTCAAGAACGTGAGCGTGATGTTGGCCAGTACAAAGGACTTCGAGCCGTAAGAATAATATGGCAGGTTTGTGAATCCAATCGCTATCAAATAATGATTAGAGGAAACATTTGGACATTTTCTTTTGGGCAATTTCTTCAAAAAAGTGTTGTATTGGCACCTGCTCCGACTGAAATCGAATTCTACAACGCGGACGCAACCTATTTTAGCAGAATATGAGACTTAAATTCAGACTAATCTACTCTTTTATCTATTTGCCAATCACCAGGAGCCAAACAAAGCAGTGAGTGGCAGCTGCGAGCTCCGATAAAAGCAAGAGAACAGCTGTTACTAAACAAAGCAGAAATCAATAAAATTCCCGTGGCGACTGGGGGCAGATTATTTGCTGGGGTAACTCTCTCGTCAGGAGTTACCCCAGCAAGATGATATACAAAATAGTGTTGGACAAATGGAATAGAAGTTGATCTTTCTGTTCATCACAGGCAAAATTTCTTCAGTCTTCATCTGTACTCTGTAGGTGACGTGTAGGACGTTTCGATCTTAGTCCAAAGATCGTCATCAGCTAGTGAAGACGTGAGCACGCTGTGGGTCTCGTAAGAGTGAACCAGAAGGAGGAGTAAACCTCTTAAGTCCCTCCGCTCTTGGTGCTAAAAGTAGGAGAACATCTTAGCCTATTCATACTCCTCTTTCTGGTTCAGACCCACAGCGTGCTCAAATATTGGATGTCATGATGGACAACACCTGTACGACTGAGAACCTACACCAATGGATCATTCGGTTTAATAACTTCCAAGAATATTTTGCGTGTGCAGCATCAGGACATTTAAACAGACTGTACTGCAAAAAGTAATCTATAACATTTGAAACAAGTAGAATTTTCTTGATTTGGGTTTAGTGAATTACGGAAACGTTCTTTTTGCACTTAAATTAAGAAAAGAACATTGAATTGCACTTAATAAATCTTTTACTTGAAATGTTTTGGCCAAAAGTTTACATACCCTTTTAATCTTTTGGCCATTTTTCTCAGAATATGAATGAAAACACAAACATCTATTTTCCACTCATGGTTAGTGGTTGTGTGAAGCCATTTATTGCCAAAGAACTGAGTTTACTCTTTTGAAATCATAATGAAACAGAAACTACTTAAATGTCCCTGATCTGATGTTTACATGACCTTCAACAACTGCCAGGAAAACTGTTCAGGAGCGACGAAAAACTCACTTCAGCTGAAATACAGGACTCTCTGACAAAATTGATGTTTG
>OMNZ01109083.1:5254-15792 GCA_900303255.1 Lesueurigobius sanzi | reverse complement strand
CGGATAAAAACGGGTACTATATTTTTAGGCGGAATAACACGCAATTGAGTGGGGGAGAATCCTTTAGGAGCGTCTTAATACTGCGCGGAGGTCGAAGTGGAGTTCAAACATGAAGGAACCAAGCACTGCTGTTGGGGGCTGTGCTAATCGGACTCTAGATACCCAGATCGGATGTCGGAGCGGACATTTTTTATCCCTTTTCCGAAGCCGGGTAAGGTCCGCGACAACATGGCGCAGCTGTAAAGGGAACGGGCCAAGCGAAATACAGACAAAGCAAAGCGGTGGGTGTATTTATGTGGAAGAATGGATTTTCAAAGTGTGGAGCAGATCGCCGCACGTACATTTGTTTCATACATTTCGGCGGTGGAAGAGGTCCTACGTCCGACAATGACGAGCCGCTACTAGCCTCCCTCACAGATGTGGAGTTATCGAGGAGGCAGCGGTGTAAACGAAGGAGCCCAGCTGAACGTGTCAACCAAACAGCATGCCCATCCATCCGAAAAAGGCTTTTAGGTGAGTACTATGTAAAAAGTGGTGAATCACCCAAGTATAGAGTACTACAATGATAAAATGTTAAGCACTGTGAGTAATGAGTAGCCCAACTGTTAGCTAGTACAAACGTTTGATTTAAAGTATGAGAAACAAATCAAAGTAAAAAGTAAAAGCCATAATGTATATATGAAATGAAATAATTCGGTGTGGTGGTTTGTTTGTCTGACATTAGGACCCAGAAGACCTCGTGCGTGACGTCATTTGTGAAGTGGGCTATTGAGAGTGAGGTGTTGTCGTCATGGTACAGAGCCCCTCCCCGGATCCTCCCCCTCTTGGCCAGATTGTTTTACGTGTGTTCTTAACTCGGTAGTAGAGGAGGTTCTTACAATTCCGCACTGTTTTATCACGCCTGGAAGTCACTGTTGTGTTAAAAACTGCTCCAGTAGCTCACACAAACATTGGAACAATGGGATACAGTCTACACTTTAGATTACCATCTGTCTGCCGCCTCGTCTGAATCTCATACACCTTGCATTCACACTATTAATGGCTTCAATCTAACCAGGACATTTACATCTTGCAATCACACACTGAAGTACCCTAGCCATCGCAGAACTGGTTTGTCCACTTTGCAGCCCCCAACACAATAACCTGGTACAGTATGTCTCTTTACCTCTTTCCCACTCATTCATATTTTACCGATTGCAAGAACGCAGCTACTCTTGTTGTTAGTAAGTAACAGACAAAGCGGGCAACATCGTTTTCCGTGCGGGCCACATTACTATCGGTGTGGAAAATGTGGACCACATTACCACAGTGATATTTTGGATGTCTGAGAGCTTCTCCAAATACGCTTGGTGTGAGCTTGTTCCTGTACGGCCCCTTTTCTTTCACCTTATCTTGTTGCATTGCTTTACTTTCTTCCTTTTCTTTCTCATATTCATAGACTCATCTCTGTCCCACCGAGACGGATCTATGAATGCCCTCTCTAATAGTCCGGTGGAGTGGATGTGCAGGATTGTCCATCATGGGGAGCAGTTTTTACAGTTTCCTTCTGTCTCTCACTGTCGCAAATGACTCCAGCTGACAACCAATCACCTGTCCAGTTTTACGGATCAGTTTGTCAATATGGGAGATGTCCCTTTTCAAGAGGGATGGGTGCAGACAACGGAGGGGTGGAGCTCCACAGGAAGTGACGTCACCTCCACTTTTATTTTCGCGACTTTTAATAAAAATGGTATCAATAACACGACTTTAGTAAACTGCACTAACCTTAAAGGGACTCTACGGAAGTTAAAATGTAAAAAAGAATATATTTTCCACACCCTACATGCCCCAGCAATGTCCCGCGCTGTACTGTGAGCCCACACCTATCCCACTCAATTGCCGCTATAACGCTCAAATTCCACATTCTCCGCTGCGCACCGCCACGCACCGCCGCGGGCCGCCTCCGAGCTTCCCGCAAGGCTCAATGGCCACTACATCCGTCCCACAGCGCTCCGCCTGGGTGCGCTAAGTCTAGTAGCGCATGCGCGAGATGTATGAAGTCTGTTTAACTTCTCCGATGTGGTGATGGACCAGAAAAATAGAAGCCCTCCGTATTTTGGTCGTGGCGGTCCGCAGCGGAGCGGAGCGGAGCCGACGTGGCGGAGGATGTGGAACAGCGCAGCAGGCTTAAAATAGCTACGCATTTGCTGTGCACAGGCGGAGAGGGTCGTGGCGGAGCGGAGGATGTGGAATTTGGCCGTAAGCCTGCACTGTCACTCCAAAGTTGCGTGTTCGGGCCGAGGCAGCTGTCATTCACCAGCTTAACATGGAGACTGCAGTTATGTGGATGCCCAGAGGTGGCAGTCACGAGTATGCAAATGGACAACCTCCATGCAACTTGAGTCTCTTTAAGGTTTGGATTAGGGTTCGGTTCAGGGTTCGTTTGGATTAGTTTAAGCTAGCGTTGTCCGGTGATGTCATTTCCTGTGGAGCTAGTCACGTGCCCCTCCATCGTCTGCAGCCAGACCCTTCTCTCCCTTTTGGTGGAGCTGCTCTCCCAGCAGACCACAGCGAAGTGATCCCATGGAGGTAATGTAGTTCGACAGGTAATGGTAATGTAGACAGGTAATGTAGGTAATGTAGTTCGACAGGTAATGTAGTTCGACAGCGAAATATTGCTGTTGTTTCCTCGAACACAAGATTGAGTGATTGGCTGAAACCGCATTCAGGAAGGCGTGTACTAACTGGGGCCCAATCAGCTCAAAGTATTGTACTGATTGTCCTTCCTTTTCATGGACAGTTTGCACAGGAGGCTTTCCAGATTAATAACGTGTAGAACTCAATTTAGAGCTGCACATATCAGTCTGGCTCCTGCAGGTTACCGTAAGCGTACAGAGAATAAAATCATGTGTAACTTCATGCCTTTGGAAGTTCATTTGAGCTTCCTCTGGCTTCTTTAATAATAATAATATAACTTTTTATCTGGGGTGTTTAACCTTTGAGCACAACTGTATACAACTTAAAACAAGATACATTCATCATAGCAGATACAAAAAAATCGGAAATCAGAAAAAACACGTCACTTACTGATTGAAAGCTAATGCGAAAACAGAGAAGGCACGATCCCCACGAAGCTTCCTTAGCACTTCAACTTGTTTTTTTTGTCTATAAACAATGAGCGTCTTCAAACCCTTATCAAAAAACTGCTCCAATCTGCTCTGATTGTGAGTGAACAGACAGTTTGCATTAGCTGCCACTTGACAACGATAACATTATATAAAGGCCGCTGCCCCAGTCTCACTTGGACTCGGACAGTTCTTCCCAAACCTCCAAACAACCTGCAGGGACTACAGCGAGAAGCTTGAAATGAAACTCACAGCCGTTCATGTCACGACTTGGATTACCCATCTACGTGCAGGAGATGTGTGATTTAGCCGAGTGTGCGTCCAAACTTGGGATATGGACGGGTTTCGAATAGTACCGTTCCTGCTGCTTGGTTTCGGCGCGTGTGATTGGTTGGTTGGAGCCCAGAAACAGGAAGGAGACGGAGAACGCGAGGCTGTTCTCAGAGGACTGTGGAGCCAGAGAATAAGGGAGGCTTTAGCCCGCAGAGGTGAGAAAGAGTTATTATAAGGGGACACTGCAGGGGAATAGGGGGAAATAAACCCATTTGAAACTGTTGCTGTGTATTACAGACATAAACATGAAAGTTTCCTGTCATTTTTTCATATAAAATTAAGGCATTTAAAAAAAATGTGTTAAATCAAATATAATTTCAGCAACAAAATCTAAGTAAAGGATAGATCCAGGTTTAAATGCATGGTTTTATTTTGTTGATAAATTAGTTGCAAAGATTTGTTCAGAGGTAATTTTGGACACTTAACCCTCTCAGGTCTTGGGGCTTTTTTTTTTATTGTTATTTTCACCTGGTATTTTTTTTGTTTTATTGCTTCTGAAACACCTCCTCATGGTGCAACATCAAGTTCTTGGACTCTTTATTTTCATAACAAATTGAACTAGTATCATCTGAATGCTGTAGTCGAGTCATATCAATGAAGTAATCATGATAGAAGCAGAAAAACAACCCAAAAATTAGGCGAAAATTGAATTTCTCACCTCACTCTTTCCCTATATGCAAAAAAATCAATGTATATGGCTGTGGACATTAGAAAATGTTTTGTGGGTTAGACCTGGCCCAGGAGATGGAAGATAAAGGAGATATTTTGATCACATGTACAATAGATCAGGATGAATGAGAGAGTGTTTGTGTGTGTACGAGTGTGGGACAATGAATAGAAATGAGCCCCAGGCTACAATCCGGAGTGGTGTGTTTACATGTATGTGTCTCATGTGTGTTCATTATGCACTTTAAATGCTGTTTAATGCCTCACTGAAACCACGATGAATCAGTCATTTCCCAGCCTGATTTACTGACTTTTGAACCCTAAAAAACATGGTGAAATTGTATTTTTTTTAAGATTTATTCACTAATAACTAGTTTATCCCTCTGAAGTCTCATATACCGGGCCGCGATAAGAGACCCACGACACCCGCGTTGCTGATGACTTTAGCGAATATCTCCGTGAGATAATTACACTCCCCTTAATAATAATAATATGCAGTACTGGTCAAAAGTTTGTAAACACTTTTTTATGTAGGGCTGCAACTATCAATTATATTGATAATCTATTATTTGGCGGATTATATTTTACAATTAATCGATGAATGGTTTGCTGCAGAAGTATCATGGAAATTGTATTTTTTTTATTCAAATTTAAAAAAATATATATATATATTTTCATCTGCACTTCCATCTCTGATACAGTATTTTGTTTCATACCTATATGTATATACAGTTGTGTTCATAAGTTTACATACTCTTTTAATCATTTGGCCATTTTTCATAGAATGTGAATGATAACACACATCTGTTTCCCACTCATGGTTAGTGTTTGTGTGAAGCCATTTATTGCCAAAGAACTGAGTTTACTCTTTTGAAATCATAATGAAACAGAAACTACTCAAATGTCCCTGATCTAACGTTTACATGAAGTTTGGAGCACGTTTATGTGCTCCAAACTCATTCCTAACTTTTCTAACAAATTTCTAAAATTGTATTTCTTCTTAGAGACGAGTTTGTAAGCACATTTCACAACTGGCAGGGTCACTTTTTGGGGTCATAGTCACAGAAATGCAAGAAAACCAGCTGCAAACTCCGAAAATTGACAATAAATGCTTTATATTTAGATTTCCAGAAATGTCTGAGTTTGCAACCTACTAAAAAAAAGGAAAAAAATAATTTCATTCCAGTACTAGGAAAAAAATCAGGTATAGTCCCTTTAACATGCACTGTCCCAACCAAATAAACAATAATAAAAAAAAGTTAAGGGTAACTTTATTGCCCCTGTAGGGAGATTTGTCCTCTTCACTTGAGCCATCCTTCGATGCCACAGGGGCGCCCCGTCAGGAGCAGTGCAGCGCCCAGGGCCCATCTCCAGATGTGGAGCCAGGGGTCAGAATAACCTGGCAGGAGGATTTAACCTAATGTTGTACATAGTATTTAGACTAGTTGTACGAGTACATACAAGTGTGTGTCTTATGTCAGTGGCAGACACACCGTTACAGACACTACAATAAATCTTAGACAATTCCATTTTCAATGGTTCGTCATTGCAAAAATATTTTTTAAAACATGGACTAATGTGGTATCTACTGCTCACATATTACCCTCAAGTAACAAAGACAGAACCTTTCAAACAGCACAGACACAATTATAGAAACAACAAACAGATCGTACATTTGCATGACTCCTGTAATACTCACATTTGCTTCAGTGACTTACAGCTAAAGCTGAGAAGATGAAGTGGCTCATATCTATTCAGTTTCAATTTGTTACATCCAATATTAGCCTAATTTACAACATTGTGACAGGTCAAGAAAGCTTGGCTCAAGTGACACCAATAAAAGCTACTTGCACCTTTTAACACAGCTATCTATCATGTAATAATCATCTTTTTGGATTTATACTGTAAAATCTTTAATCAGCAGGAGCTACAACATGATCCCATCATGATTTGATTGAGGCTGACCTCGATATAAATAAAGTTTCTTCTTCTTTCTTCTCTTCTCTCTGTGCGTAGATCCCATTCCGTTTGGGTGTCAGGG
The DNA here is from genome assembly GCA_900303255.1 of Lesueurigobius sanzi. Classification (NCBI taxonomy): domain Eukaryota; kingdom Metazoa; phylum Chordata; class Actinopteri; order Gobiiformes; family Gobiidae; genus Lesueurigobius; species Lesueurigobius sanzi. The sequence goes on along the minus strand of OMNZ01109083.1, from coordinate 9,648 downwards.
CTCCACCCAGCTGCTGTACTGCCCCGTGGGGAACGGCCTCCACCTGCAGATCCAGGCCAGAGGACTGGTCCGCGGCATCCATTTCCCAGACGAGTTCTGTGAGTAGTCATGGGATTCATGGCTCTTTACAGGGAGCCGAGTCTTTGGGATTCGTTCATTTCAAAGAGTCGGCTCATTTTTTATACATACTGTATGTGTGTGTTACGCCAGACAGAAAACTTCAATTATCTAAGACCTGGCTTTAGCTTTTTATTCCAATCGTCCCAAGTTATGATAGGAAAGACATTTACCCAAAATATGTCTAACCAAAAACTGCTATCATTAATGAAAAGAGGCAATTGTCTGCAAATCCAGAACATGATGAGGCCTACACACAGAAAAATAAAGGTTTAATGTTGTACCCAAAAGGTTCTTTTAGTAGAAAAGTACCCTGCAAGTACAGATGCGGTCCTTAAGGTGATTTTTGTGGACATTTATTTAATTCTAGAGATACAAAATCACTGGTCAGAGCAATATTGTACCAGTAAATGGTAAATGGTCACATTTATATACCTGCTTTAGGTTCAAAAGCATCAAGGAACCGCTCATTCACACACCAATGTACGCAGACACTGGAGGCAAGGTGGGTGAAGTGTCTTGCCCAAGGACACAACGACAGTGTGCACCTGCGGGGACCGAACCGCTAACCCTCCGATTACAAGACGACCCGCTCTACTACTTGCGCCACCGTCGCCCCAGTAGCAGTGCATCATGTGATACACTATTATCCAATCACAGAGCAGTCAGCTAAGGTACAAATATGTTCCTATATTCAGAGGTACATAGTTCTCTAGGATACAGCTGGAGCCACAAACCTTTGTACTCTTTTAGCTCCATTCCTGTCCCTCCTTTCCTGTCCCTCTATGTCTTAGTGTGTTTCACCTGGAAACACAACCATTTACAATAAGGAGTGTAATTATTGAACTCATTCAGTGTTTCTCCGTAGAACTATGGGACAATTCTCACATCCAGGACACTCCCTCTTTCAATGACTCCCTTCAGACAGTAGGTACAGGTCCATTAAGACCAGGAGAAATAGATTTAAGAACAGTTTTTATCCAAGTGCAGTTGCCACTGAATGCTGTCAAATGTAACCGACCAGAGGCCTAATGTAACTGATGAGTGAGTGATGTGTCATTTTAAAGAATGAATTGCCTTTTAACATTTATTGAAAGTTTTTTTGTTTTGGAATACACCAGCTATACTGCACTTTAAATGTCATTGTACTTGTTGCAATGACAATAAATATAATTATTTTCTAAAATGTAAGCATTCTCAAAATGCATTTATCTGACCTCATCTCCACTTCAGTAGCTCCTACAGACTCCAAACTTTACAGTCTTGAATTTAACAACATTTTTTAAGGTTTGTTCAGAGGGATTTCATGATATTTAATTCCTGGTCTGATTTATTGAGTTTTGAATTCCAATAAACAAGGCAAAATTTGAATATTTGCAGATTTATTCACTAATAACTATTCTATTCATCTTAAACTATCAATCAATCAATCAAAACTGTATTTATAAAGCACTTTTCATACAAAATGCAGCTCAAAGCACTTTACACATTAAAAACACATTAAAACAGATCATTCAATTACACCCCCACCCCAGAATTGTCACACACATCAGTATTCGCACGCTCATCCAAATGTGCACGCACAGACGCACGGACACACGGACATACACAAACAGACACACACACATGCATGCATGCACACACACGCACACACCAGGATTTGTGCAAGTAAAAGTCTTGTAAGTACATAAGGCTGAGTGCAGATGGACTAGGAAAGGAAGTAGTTTTTGTACTGTCCAGCAGAGGAGCCGTCTGCGTCGGGAGCAGCAGAACAGCTCCAGCCACCAGGCAACTAAACAAGATATCCAAAATTCCCTCTGAACAAATCTTTGTAGCTAATATATCAACAAAATAAAAGCATAAATTTAAATCTTGCTCCATCCATCATTTAGATTTGTCGCTGAAGGCAATTTGGCAATATCATAAAATTATACAAAACTTGCAATATATTTTTCCCTCATATTTAGTCAGTAATACACAGAAAGAGCTTCAAATTGATATCACAATTACATTTGTTTTCCTGTTCACCTGCACATTTATTCCACTGGCAGATATTTTTAATTTTTGTACTTGGCAAGTCTTAGTCAAATTAAGCCCAAACAAACTATATTTGACACATTTCTTGAGTTCGTTCAGGGTTAATCTGTGTAAAACTGAGCCGATTGGGTCATGAACGTCACATGACTAACCTGCGAGTCCTTACACGTGTGTGCTCCCGTTAGGTCCAGATAAGTCCGTATATCAGGACAGTCCTTTAGTGACAGATATGGGCCTGAACACGTCAGAGAGCAGATAGATCTAGACATGGTTGAACTTCCAAAGTACTCCCTCATACAACATTTAGCCAAGTTTATTTGTAGAGCAAATAAATAAATGGTAAATGGTCACATTTATATAGCGCTTTTCTACCTGCTTTAGGCACTCAAAGCGCTTTACATCAAGGAACCACTCACCCATTCACACTCTCATTCATACACCAGTGTACGCAGACACTGGGGGCAAGGTGGGTGAAGTGTCTTGCCCAAGGACACAACGACAGTGTACACCTGCGGGGATCGATCCGCTAACCCTCCGATTACAAGACTACCCGCTCTACTACTTGCGCCACTGTCGCCCCACATAGGGCCACGTCAAATCACAACATTCTAGATAGGGGTGCCCCAATCCGAGACTGGTACCAGATATTGGGAAAATTACGTTATTGGATATCGATTCCAAATATCCGATACTGGACTGATATTTTTACCAACTTAATTTAATTAATATGGACATGCTGTATGCAGGGCCGGCCCTGCCTAATATGCGGATTATGCAGCTGCTTTGGGCCCCGAGACCACCAGGGGGCCCCCAATAGTGCATACATTTCTTGGTCAAATGTCTCCTCAAAATAACTGCTGCAAAAAGAAATGTAGAAAGTCAGATTTGCCAGTGGGGTAAGTGTTTGTACACTTAAATTAAGAAAAGACGTCATCAAAATCGTATTTCAAGTAAAGTAGTACAATGAGATATTTTTAACATTTATTTTAACAGTTAAAAACTTACCCCACCGGCAAGTTTTAAGGTTTTTATTCTCAATTCTAGATTTCTTTTTACAGTTTAGTCTACATACTTTTACAAACATGGTCAGTCTGAAAGAGGGAATTGACTCATGTCTCATTTATGGGAATATATCCGAAATGAAATGAGAGTTGAGAGGGCCCCATGACATAATTCTGCTTAGGGCCCCATGAACGCTTGGACGAGCCCTGGCTGTATGTCATTTGAAAGCTCTAAACCCGTAGAATTCAGTCATTGAATTAGTTTTACACTTTGCAATAGTACTTTTGATCGCTACGCAATAATACTGTAGTTAGCAGCCGTATGCTAATGCTAGCTTCAATCAATCAAGGCTGTGGTTGAAGCTATGACAAAGTAGTGAAATAATATTGTTGAAGTCTATGTTGAAGGTCTGTGTTTGTATTTTAGTTTGAGAAATATTGTCGCAGACAAAACATATTTGTAATGCATTCATCTGTTTATTTTATTTGTCTATATTATTCTATATATAGTCACTATTGTGTTTGGAGTGAATGTAAATTGTCTCATGTAAAGCGCTTTGTGACTTTGTCTGTGAAAGGCACTATAAATAAAGCTTTTCTTCTTCTTCTTCATCTTCTTCTTCTTATATTATTATACTAACACGGACCAATCAATTTTACTCACTACAAAACAGTTTTCATAAACAACAAATTATGTCATTGACAAACCGATTTTTTTTTAATTCTCCCGGTATGGGCTATATGCACAGGGAGCCCACGTGACCAACTTCCTGAGTTGAGAACCGAAGGCGAACTTCCGCCCCGCATCAAATTGATATCCGATAGCAGGTCTCAGACAAATACAACCATATCTGAAGATAACCTGGTGGACAGCGGTTTACTGATACAATGTGACGAGCAGCTGGTTAAAAACATTACATAGAAACGATATAAAATTTAAACAACTAAATAAAAATGAAACTGCAGACAGGCCGCTTCTTTATTGTGCAGCTCGTTAAAAACTTTGCGGTAGTTTAATTTTTCATTTGGTGTTAGCTGTTAGCTTCGAGGCATAAACACCTCTCGTTATGAGCACAGACATTCCTTCCAGTGAACGTCTGTTCACATCGGTTACATCCGACGTAATGTTTTTAACCAGCTGCTTGCCCCATCGTATCAGTAAATCGCTGTCCACCAGGTTATCTTCAGATATGTTTGTATTTGTCTGAGACCTGCTAATAATTCAATGCAATTTGATGC
>OMNZ01109079.1:11698-27149 GCA_900303255.1 Lesueurigobius sanzi | reverse complement strand
TCCCTAGCTCCTTCCTAAACTGACAGGACTATTCAGACAGCACTTATCATGGCGGGTGCTGACGCACTTCCGGTTTTGGGTTAGACCTCTTACTGATTTGCCCTATTCAGACGCAGCCATGGACCAGTGCGGTCTGCACGGCGATTGGCTAATCAGCCTCTTGGGAGTGGCAAAAGTGTTTTTCAAATTCATTGTCGCTCTGTTGAGGAGCACATCATTGCGAAAGAGAGGGCCACTGGGTCTGACAAGGGTCCTAATGGTTTGTTTGCGCTGCAAGACCAGTTTCCAGTAGACTGCTGCCTTCTTGCACAGGCCTGTCCTGTATGTGCTCTGTCGCTCCATGTCCATTTCTGTCTTTTCTCTTTCCTCGATCAATGACATTACATTTGCACGATCCTTTCGTCTTTTAACCTTCCGCATGAACAGCAATAGTGCAAAAAGTTCCACTTCATCTTTTCGAAAGTTCTGCTCACGGTGCAACTCTTTTTTCATAATCCTCACGGCTTTTGACCCAGCTGTGTGTGAATGCTTATGGTTAGGCGGTTTGGAGCCAGCTGCGGCTGTCATGTGTGAATGACTTACAGTGGGTTGCATAAATATCTGCACCCCTTCAACTTTTTGACCCCACTTTTCAGTTTTTTATTCATGAAAAAAGTTCCAAATCATGTATAAATTTCATTTCACTTCATCATTGTGTGTCCCATAGTGTGTGTCGTTCACATAAAATTTCAATTGAATACATGTATGTTTATGTACCTAGTATGGCAAAATGTCAAAAAGTTGAAGGGGGTGCAGATATTTATGCAACCCGCTGTATGTGGCGTGTAAGCAGGCTCCATTTGTCCACACTTAGCTCGGTGGTGGTGTGTGAATTTGGCTATAGAGGCCAAGACAGAAGTAAAGGTGCCATGCTGCACCCATACAGCCACTGGGTCACTAAAATCTCAAATACGCACTAATATCTTTTGTTTGTTCCACAATGCACCTTTTAGTCAATTGTTGCTCATGTAATTGTACTTTTGCTTAATAAAGAAAAGTGAGTACTTTCAACTGTGGTAACACATTTACCATCATCCTAACCCAGTAAAAAAAATGGCTCTTTTCCCAAAATGCTTTAACTATTTTCCAGGGGACAGTTTCTGGACTATGACAAGGACGAGGTGGCTGCCATGCCCAGAGAGTGGAAAAAATATGAGTTTCACTACGACAACGTGCTATGGGCCTTTCTCACCCTCTTCACTGTGTCCACTGGGGAGGGCTGGCCCACGTAAGTACACATCATGTTCACAGCTCTGTTGGACACTACCGCTACATTAAATAGCACCTGTCAGATGTGTGGGATTAACGGAGCCACTGGGGGAAGCCTTGTCCTTGAAGATTTGTAGAGAGGAAATTGGAGTTACTACATTGTGATGGCTAGACTGCTCGCTTTAAGAGATCTTAAATAGGACTCTGGTGTGTTGTTGTCTGTCTGCTGTGGTTAATTTCTATCTATCTATTTCTAAGCAAGAGTCGTATCCATAGAGGCCATTCGTCCTAGTTTTTCAGCTGGCAGGAAACTTATTATAGAAAGAATACATTGCCTGGCTTAACAAGACACGATAGGAAAGATGTATATGTATATGCTGATGTTCAGCAATGGTATGTGCCCAGGTCAAACATGTTATGTACATGTTAAGTGAATGACTTCCATCAGCGCCGACCCTAGCCAATTTGGTGCCCTTGGCAAGATTGGACTTTGCCCCCCCTTGTTCCACCATTTGAACAAATCAGAACATTAGTATTAGATGGGGGCACTTCTGATGTGAATGTTTAGACTACTAATTTTCACCGTGATGTTGCTCGACTCCCCGGAGGCGTAGGACCAGACAGGGCTTGTTTGAAAGCTTGAAACCTCTTGTTGTTTTTAACACACAGAAAAACACTTTCTGTTCCAAAGTTATGCGCAAAAGTCAGCGATCAGTAGATTTTTTGGCACCCTAGGCAGCCGCCTGGTTCAGCCATGCCTAGGACCGGCCCTGACTTCCAGCAGCCTAGCTCGCTCACCTATAACGAAACTCTAGATAGGAAAACAATCATAGCCGTTGTAAATATTTCAGCCGTGACACGCCAAAATGAAATAACCAAAGTAATGTTAAGACAGGGACATTCATTTCTGGCTTTTCCATCTCTTTACAAAGACATGTATTCTGGTGTTTTTGTATAGCCTAAGAGCTGCCTTACAGGGCTGCACAGACGGGAGGAGTAAATGTAATTTCCAAACAAATGAAGTGTCTAAACAAAACAAGTCTTGTGTATCCTGTAGTGGCAATTTTGTATGTAAACAAAACAAGTCTTGTGTATCCCCCATCATTAGAGAGAAGTTATAAGTTGTGTTACGCAATGTGAGAGTCGTCTGCATGTCGGTGAGAGGCTGGCTGGCCAGGAGAACTTTTTGGAAGAGAGCCTAATGCATTTACAACTTCATGTTTGGCTACTTGTAGTTAAAGCAACTCTCCCTAAATGAAATAAATGCTTGTATTTTATTCTGTTAATTGGCTGCCTGCCACAGCTTCATGGGGCAGAATGACAGAGTAGCTCTATACTATGCCAAGAGCCTTACTGACTTCCACAATAACTGTCCCAACACATTGATTTTATAATGTATATTTGTGCATTATATTTGATTGCCCTTGTCCTTACTTGTTAAACACTTGCTTGAGGTCTAACGTGCTGCACAAATGAACTGCCCTATATTCTTTGTAGCGTGTTGAAGCACTCCGTTGATGCCACGTTTGAGGACACCGGCCCCAGTCCCGGATACAGGATCGAAATGTCCATCTTCTATGTCGTCTACTTTGTGGTTTTTCCCTTTTTCTTCGTCAACATCTTCGTGGCCCTGATCATCATCACGTTCCAGGAGCAGGGAGACAAGGCCCTGTCCGAGTGCAGCCTGGAGAAGAACGAGGTAAACTAAATCTACCTACCCATACGGTATATCCATCGTGATGCTGGCTTACTGAAACGTATCAACTTGTTCTTTCTGGCAGAGAGCGTGTATCGACTTTGCCATCAACGCTAAGCCCCTGACGCGGTACATGCCGGAGAACACGCAGTCATTTCAGTATCGAATGTGGAAGTTTGTGGTGTCCCCTCCGTTTGAATACTCCATAATGATTATGATCGCTCTCAACACCATCGTGCTCATGATGAAGGTACGCAAGACTGAACATCTTTCATTTTTCTTATTACATTATTTTTTAAAGTTAGTACCAAAATGTTTTCCCTTTCCCATGTTTGAATTGACATATTAACAAATGGATTTTAATGATAATTGTGCTTCAAAATCAGATTAGACTTGTTTGCCATTGTCAGTGAGCCTCCACTTTCTTAGGGAATGCATTAAAATAGAATATTTTTCATATTATTAAGTGATTATGAGTCTGATACAGAGGTATTTACATAGATCGATGAATACTTCATTGATCCCAAGGGAAATTCATGATTCAGCAGAAGCATTCAGTCACTCAACATTACATAATAAAAACTAAAAGAAAAAACATTTAAAACATTAAGAAGTTAGTATAAATAACTGGGTGCATTCTGTATCCCTTGTCACAGAGATAAGTTACTTGTTACCTGAGCCGGTCCATGGAGCAGGACATACACTCTCTCTGGTGAAGGTGTTGTGCAGCGGGTGGTGCTGGTTGTCCATGATGGACAGGAGCTTGCTGTGGACTCTCCTCTCTGCCACAGTAGTGAGTGAGTCCAGCTCGTCCCAGATGACCGAACCTGCCTTTCTTACCAGGCTGTCCAGCCGCCGGGCATCCTTCTTAACGCAGTTACCCCAGCAGACCACTGCATAGAAAAGGGCACTGGCAATGACAATCTGGTAAAACATCTGTAGCGTCTTCTGACAGATGTTAAAGGACCTTAACCTTCTAGAGCCCTTCCGATAGAGCATGTCATGCCATGTGATAGGAGACCAGTCCAGTCTGTGGTCCAGCTGAAGGAATTTGTAGGTCTACACAACCTCCACAGTCTCTCCTTCAAAAGTGACTGGCTGCCGCTGAGTCTGGCTCCTCCTAAAGTCCGTCACAGTTTCTTTGGGTTTTGATTTGTTCTGGTGAAGGTGGTTTGCCCTAGCCTGGGAATACCCATGCTGCTCGCACTTTAATCTTTTCAAACTACTCAACAGCCTGGAAACCAAGGCCGAAATCGTCGCAGGGATTTGAGGACCAATCACAGAACGGGGAGGAACGGCTAGACGATGACGCGTACTATTGGACAGACTAGATTAGCTGAGGCTGAGGCTAATCTAGCCTATCCAATAGTACGTCATCGGGTACAATTGATATGATTGGCTCTGGGCTACGTGCAGACGCATATGATAGACATTCGAAACCACCAGAAAATAAATGGGTGGTTCCCAGACTAAATATCCACTTGTGATATTTAGTCTGGCGCTAGCCAGGCTAGGTTTGCCCTGTACTCGTCCTCCTGCCCATTCCTGATACACCGACTATAGCTGTGTCATCAGAAATTTCCACAAATGACAGAACTCTGAGTTGTATTTAGGTGTACAGGGTGAATAGGACAGGAGACAGCACAGCCCCCTGCAGAACTCCAGCGCTATAGACCACAGTCTTAGGTGCCATCCCTCAGCCGCACATACTGAGGTCTCTCTGAGAGGTAGTCTGTGATCCAGGTCACTAGCTGTAATACCACTCCCATCCACATTAGTTTGTCTTTTAGTAGCAGGGGCTGGATGGTGTTGAATGCAACACCATCCAGCCCCTGCCCCTTTGCATGTTAGATTAAATATTATTTAATTCATTTTTCTTCAAAGGAAATGACCTGTATGACTGAGAGCTTGCATTAACAGTGTGCAACTTTTGTTATTAGTATAATGGATAAAGTGGCAACTGTATGACTACAACATGCTGCTAAAGATATAGTTGGTGTGGCTTTTATTATTGGGTTATGGAAAATGGAGTTACTTTATGCCGACTATTCCCAATTGTGTTGCTCTCCTGGTGTCCAAGAAGATGTCTGTATATGACCCTGTAAACAAAATTATTAGGACAAATTCTGTAAATATTCATGCAAATATTATGCATTCTCCAGTGTGGCCTATTGTTACTTTGAGCAATTTTGAAATCAGAAATTGAGACAAGAAAGACAACTATTATTTATAAAAATAGATGTACAAACAGACAATGGAATCACCTTTACTGTACTACTGTACAATGCATCCTGTAGCCACTTACTGGTCAGGCTGCTGATGTTCAATACAAGAAGTTGACATACAGCCTGGTGTCCTCATCATTGTCTCCAGTGGGGTTTAGTCAACTTAAGTCTGCCCCATAAGTTCCACCTGAATATTCATCCTGGCTCTAGTGATGTTCTGAGCGACATTCCAGGATGATAACTGCAAATTATGACCCAGCGCCTTACAGTCCTTACAGTCCACACATTCAGAGTTATCCATCCAACAGGGCGGATATGGACAGAATGAGACCTAACACATTGGGCTGTGTGCTGTTTTGGACAATAACAAGACGTGAATCGTAGGTAAAGTTGTTTAGTTTATTTGTTTTAAGGCTTGATAAAAGCTTGTGGCCATTGCACTGTGTTGTTGTGGCTCAAATTGACTTACGTATAGTTGAAAAGATGGGAAAAGGACAGACCTTTTGATCGGACGACTATGAGGCTGCATGCTATGCTGTTTACAGGCCGCTACCAAAAGACGACATGCAACGTGTTTCCACGTTGCATGGGCACGCCTTTTAACAGGTTAATTGTATGTCTAAATGTATATCTTCTCTATTTTCATCCTAGTTTCATGGAGCTCCTGATTCCTATGAAGCGATGCTGAAGAACCTCAACATTGTTTTTACAACACTGTTTTCGCTGGAGTGTATTCTCAAAATCATCGCATTCGGCCCTTTGGTGAGCAGCATTTCCATAGCATCTCTCTGGCCCTGCCACCTCGAGAATGCTCAATCCAGTAAGATCTCAGAGGCAGTGTCAGGCCTGGTTAGTACCTGGATGGGAGACTGTGAGGGAATACGAGTGATTGGTGTGTGAGTTGCTGGTGGTAGCCCGAGGGGCTGATGGCACTGATGAGCAGCCTCGCCTCTGTCAGTCTACCCCAGAGCAGATGCGGCTATATGCGAAGCTTACTATTCCTGTGTATGGGGTAAATGAATAATGCACAAAATTATCTGGAAAAGTGCTCTGTAAGACCATCCACCTTATCCACTTCATTCAGCGTCAAGTTGTAGAGGCTGCAGTCTGAATCTGATGCACAGACTTAAGGTTAAGCCTATAGTACTTACCGATCCCCGTAGGGAAAGTCGTTCTCTTCATTTGACTCATTCTACGATGCCGCTGGGGCGACCTGTCAGGAGCAGTGGGCAGCTGCGTGCACAGGGCCCGGAGATCTTTAGCCAGCCTAATGGTCAGAATCACTTGGCTGGAGGATTTGACCTATTGTGTGGTTAAATCCTCCAGCCAGGAGGAAGTGTGTATTTCCTCCAGCTCTTCTGGGGGAATCTCAAGGTGTTCTCAGGGCAGCTGAGAGACATAGTCCCAACAGTGTGTCTTAGGTCTTCCCTGGGGCATATGCGTGCGTGAGTGGTGTATTTATATGTACGAGTCCCATGTGTGTTCATTAACATGCGCTGTCCCAACCAAATAAACAAACAAATAAATACATCTCATGACCATAGGTGCCAGTAGGGACCATAGAATGACTGGGGGGGTGTGGTTTCCCCCATCGTGTTGAGCCGAACAGAAGCTTGCAGCCATTTAGCAGTGCTGTAGAGCCTCTTCCATATTTACAATTGGATGAATAAAAATAGAATAAAAATTTATTTAAAAAAATATAAAAAATTAGGACAATGTATTTTATAAAGTTAAAGTTATAAAAGAAATACCATATTTTTAAGTATTAGGTATTTTTTCTTGTATCCATGCTATGGTCATTAGTTAGCACATATTGATGTGCACATACTGTTGAGCTCCAAACGTGGAAGTAGAAAAGACAAGCCTGCCTCCAATAATGACTTTAAGAGGGGTTAGAGCTTTCAGAGCCTACCCCCATTTGCTTAGTGTTACCGGAAGAAGGGTGTAATTGTAAATTTAGGAGTAATTAATTTAATTATGTTGTTCCTTGTTTATCACAACTGGCTGTACAGCTGCTGCATTATTATTATCTCCGTCCTTTGAGGTCAGTTATATGCAACCACAAAAGCCGATTTTTTAATCTTTCTTTTTCCTTCAGAACTACCTGAAAGACGCCTGGAACGTGTTTGACTTTGTGACGGTTCTCGGCAGCATCACGGACATCCTCGTCACGGAAATCAATGTAAGGGACAACGCCGCTTTCCTGCTTAGTCCTAAAATTTATGTAAACACCACTTCTTTAATGGCACAAAGACGCCTATACAGCAAACAGGCTAACGGGCCGCATCAGCAGAGACAATGGCATGGCAGGGATCCAGACAGCCTTTAGAAGAGACATAAAGAAAGGCAGGAGGAGGAGGAGTGTTATGGGAAGGATGCTGCATAAAAGCTGTAACAAGCAATGGGTGATTTACTAAGTGAGGAGTCACTGGGGGCAAAGATGACGGCCATTTTGTTTCAATACAACGCTGGTCTTGGACATGTGTAAAGATAACGGTTTGAAAATGCCCAGATACAAGTTAAACACACACCAATATGTTTGGAACTGATGAATACAAATTACATAAGACACTAAATACTGTTCAATAATAATGAAGGAAAATACAATATAGATGTTCTTGTCCTCATGTCAAGATCATAGACTTTAAATTGATAAACCAATCCTCGTCACTCCTCCCCACTCTGTGTTCTCCCCCAAAATATTTGTTCTTATTTTGCTATAGTTTAAAGAACTTCCACACCGTTCATACAAGCAATTTGGAGAAATTAGGCTCAAGGTGTAAAATTTTGAGACAATTTTAAGCCTATTTAAACCTATTTCGGTGTCTGTAATTCAGAGTCTTTCTATAGATCATTTGGTTGTCTTTGGTTTCAACGTTTTTGAGAAACACTGACTTGGTAGAAACCAGTGTTCATGTGTGCCAGAGGTCGCGAATTGGTGGACTTCGATCCAGATTTGGGCCCAAGCGCCGACCTCTTCGGACCCCAACCATGTGTCCGGCCTTTGGACCTGACTGAGTAAATCCTGCTCTCGTTCTGGAGGAGGGAAGCGACTATAGCCCAGATTACCATAAAGGAAAGCTGCTTGGCACGGCACGCTAAAGTTGTACACATACATGTTGTGCGTTGTGGGGCAAATAGTAGCATAGTTTTCGTTTAACTGGACCTTTGTGGGTTTGAATTCCTGACCCCTGATGTATGTATTTACACGTGTGTAACTGTTTTAACCGTGTGTTTGTTGTAATATATGACTGTTCTTGTTCCCATCTCTCTCTCTGTTCTCCTGTGCCTCGTGTGGTGCTCTCTTTGCTCATTGTGGTTATTGTGGTCACTGGTGTCGTCCCGCTCTGATCCTACCCCCGCCCCAGACGACAGTAAGTTCAAACGTTTTATCGCAACGCTTTTGTGCCGCTGCATGTCGTTCTCTGGATCCCACGTAGTTTGTTTCTGGCACGAGCGGAACTGAAAGCTAACTAGAGCTGCTACTTTGGCTGGTGCGGTGTCAGAGCAGTTGGCGCTCATGTCTCCCGAGGTTCTCAGGTTTCGATTCTCACACCGGGTGGGGTCTTTACTATGTGTGGGACATTTCCATATGACATAATTTAACACCTTATTCTGAACATTAGACTGGTGTTATTTACAGGTAAAACTTTATACTGTATGTTACTTATCTGCACCTGCACTGTCTCCCTTTAAACTCTTAAACCCTACAGGTGCCCAATTTGGCTCCTATAGGGTTTAAGAGGTTAAACTGTGAGAAGTGATTCGCTACACAACTTACTGATCTAGTAAGTTGCTTCTAGACCACAACTTGCTTCTAGACCAAAGTCATATTCACACCCTTTCTTGAAATTAGTTACTAAAATTCAAGAACAATTTTTTTTCATTTTTAGACCACTTTTAGCAGTGTATAGACAGTCATTATCTGCATGTTATTATGTTTTTAATAAAGTGTTATATAAAGTGTTGACGACATCCTGTTGTTGTTGTTGTTGTTGTGTTGAACAGGACAGACTGCTGAACCTGAGTTTCTTGAGGCTGTTCAGAGCGGCTCGTTTGATCAAACTCCTCAGACAGGGCTACACCATCAGGATCCTGCTCTGGACATTTGTACAGTCATTCAAGGTATATACACTCTTACATATTGTAGGCAGACCGGACGGTAGGTTGATGGATATGTACTGTAGCTAGATGGATATTTTGCTGTTCTTAAAGCACTGGGGAAAAAACTGATTTAATTAACATAAATGGTTTAAAATTAGCTTGAATTAAGACTTATAAAATTGCCAATGGAACAAGCATGATTTCCCTTTAAAATAGGATATATTAACTTGCCTAAAATTAGAAAATCACCATTTGAAAGAGACATAAAAACAATCTAGGGCAGGGTTCTCCTATAGCCTGGCGTCACCAGCCTGACTCCATGTATGAGATACATTGGAAGACAGTCTGAGATTGCCCGGCTGGTTCAAACTCTGGTGACAACGCTGCCAGACCAATCACAGCACGGGAGGCGGGAGTTCGCGATGTGTCATTTTTAGCGCCAGAATTAAGCCACAAACTAGTCAAGATGGTTGCCGCACCCCAAATGCAGCCTCACCCTGTTTAGTCCTGACTCTGGGAACCAACAGGAGGCCCCTTCATGAGGTCCTCAGAACTCGGAATGGCTTTTATTTTTACTTAAATGATTAAAGCAGAGTTAAATAATAGAATCTCATCATTTCAAAAACAGCAAATCTTAGTAAAGCTGATGAATTATATTATTCGCCAATTAATTCCAAACTGTTTGATAGTGTGTAGTTACCAAATTTAGTACAAAATGCGGCACATTATTATAAAACGCGTCTTACCAGGCCTATAGTATCTTCATTTGGCTCACATGGCAATTTTTAAAGTCGAGTTGGGATAGTGTTGCCCAATGTCGTTTATATCAAACCAAACTGCTTCCTGTTTCAGTTTTAATACCCGTTGTTGCGTTTGGCCTCACACCGCACTCGTCCCTGTTTTCCGGCAGCCTCCCGCAGCACAGATTGCAGCTGAAATGATTCTCCAACCATTAATTATTGAGCGTGTTTGGTTTCCCGTTCCTCCCTTTAGGCGCTGCCGTATGTCTGCCTGCTGATCGCAATGCTGTTCTTCATTTACGCCATTATTGGGATGCAGGTAAGGACTCTCTCTCTCTCTCTCTCTCTCTCTCTCTCTCTCTCTCTCTCTCTCTCTCTCTCTCTCTCTCTCTCTCTCTCTCTCTCTCTCTCTCTCTCCCTCTGTCCTCTCATGGTGTCTGGGACGTAGGAAGCCCCACTTGTACAGATGTGGCGGGGTCACTGTGCGGTTTCCCCAGTCTTTTTCTTCTGCCGCAGGTGTTCGGAAACATCGACCTGAACGAGGACACGGCCATCAATCACCACAACAACTTCCGCACTTTTCTGCAGGCGCTCATGCTGCTCTTCAGGTAGTTATTATTCACCTATTCATGGGTTTTTACTAATTATGCCCTGCTCAGTATCCCAAAATCCAAATGAGTAATAATCTACTTCAATTGATTCATCGTTGGTGGGGCAGACTGTCATTGTGTGCTTGCGCAACGCACTTCACCCACGTGACATCACAACATTCATAGTGTAAAATTGAGGTGGAGATAGAGGGGAGCAACGAAAAGGTTAACGCCCCGTTTTTGGCCGTGTCCATTGAGACGAATGGGGAAACATCAACTGAGATCTTCACATTTACGTCTGAAAAAGAATTATTTTTAATGCGTTTTACATATTGTCTAATATAAAAGTGAAGCAGAACTAGAGATTTTATGGTGTAGAAGATTCACAGAGAGAGCAAAATTTAGCAGGAAGGTAGCATGTTCGGACTTAAATGGGTCAAAAACTAAGCAATATTGAAGCATAAGAAGCTGCAAAATTCCTCAGTTATATAAGCAAACTACAACAACCTTGGATTTGATCAAATTAAGTCACTATGAACGGCTAAAGAGTTCATATTTAAGCTATATAAACCCTGCATTACATAATACTGTATTTAAATAATATTAGATGGGTCTTTGTTTTTCTTGCCCTCCAGGAGTGCCACAGGAGAGGCGTGGCATGAGATCATGTTATCCTGCCTGAGCCATCGCGCGTGTGACGAGAAGTCTGGGACCCCCGGCAAAGAGTGTGGCAGTGACTTCGCTTATTTCTACTTCGTCTCCTTCATCTTCCTCTGCTCCTTCCTGGTCAGTCACATAGTACCAGCAAAAAGGAAGCATTGTACTGTTTTGTTTCTTTTATTTCAAGACTATTTACATTGTGGATTCTCACTGAAGGCATGCATGAACACATATGGAGTTATGTGTTAAAAAAAAAAAAAGAAATACATTCTCCAAAATAGACGTTTTTTTTTCTTTGATTACTGCTTTGGACTTTTGGCATTTTCTCAATGAGCTTCACAATGTACTCACCAGAAAATAGACTGTTGAAAACCATTTCAGGTCGCCAATGAGAGGCATAAAATGTAAATAGTGTTGAAAATAAAGAAAAGCCAATACATGAAAAGTGTTTCCAAACCTTTGAGTATACTGTACACCAGAGGTCTCCCACCTGTTTTAGCCTGTGAGCTACTTTAGCATAACAATGGCTGTTAGCTATTTATGCTTCAAAGAAACATGCAACTAGGCCTAGATGATGCCAAGATGATCATTTAACACAATAAAAGACTGTAGTTGACTGTAGTTTCAGCTCTCTACTTTGCAATATTGACCTACATGTTTGGAGATGTTTCATTCAGAATACAGTAAGAAATGCATCTGAAATTTGACTCATGAAGTGTATGTAGACATGTAGAAAGTCTTTGGTGAGCTATTTGAAAAGGGCTGGCAAGCTACTGGTTGGAGATGCCTGCTGTACACTAGAACAGTGGTTCCCAACCTTTTTTGTCTTGCGTACCCCTTGGGCCTTTTATTTATACTCCAAGTACCCCCTGCCTCAATGGTTTTGATGTTTAGTTCCAAAGTGAATGACTAAAACTCCTATTTATCAGTAAAAAGGCACTAAATATTCTCAAACTCTTACTCTTTACAGTTAAATGTTTTACATAGCTTTTCTTTGATCATGACAATCAAAAATACAATTCAATTTGATCTTATTTTGTATCTGAAATTATTCCAAGTACCCCCTTCTAAGCTCTCGCGTACCCCCAAGGGTCCCTGTACCCCTGGTTGGGAAACACTGCACTAGAATACCCATTTGTTGTGCGTAGATCTATTTGGGCATGCCTAATATGAGAAAAAAAAGTATCTTGTATATTGTAATTAAACGATTTAAATGAAGAAAAAGGTAAACATTTTGTTTTTTCATCAAATTGTGTCATGCCTAAACTTTAAAACACACAAAATCTGGATTGAAACAGGGCAAAATGGGACAAAATCTGAACTTAAAACTGAACTTTTCCCACATTTTTAAGTTCAGTTGAGTTATGGTCAGAGTCAGGTGGAAGACCAGTGATGTTGTGTATACAGTATTGTGGTTTGCTTCATCTAATATTGCGATAACATTAGTATAAGTGATTTATTGCTGATAATGGAGACCGTTTGGCCACAATCTAAAAATGTGAACAGTTTTTATCTTTCAAATGTTTGGTAACGTGGTCAGTCTTATGCTGCAGATGCTGAACCTGTTTGTGGCTGTTATTATGGATAACTTTGAGTACCTGACCCGGGACTCCTCCATCCTGGGGCCGCATCACCTGGACGAGTTCATCAGGGTTTGGGCGGAGTACGACCCTGCAGCGTGGTACGTCTGTCTTTGGTCTCGTCTTCTGGATATTTGTATTTGTAGCACTGCAAAAAGTAATCCACAAATAAGTACAATCTTCTTGGAATAAGTAAATTCCGCTTGATTTTTGGTTACTCATTTCAAGAAATCTGGCAGTGGGGTAGGTTTTGTACACTTAAAGGTGTATTATGTAACTTTGTATGTGAGAAAACAAACTATCTTGATATTCGTGTGTGTGAGACCTTTTACTGGCTGTATGGATGCAGCATGGCACCATCACAGCGGCCAGAATCAATTGTTTTTAGGGTTTCTGGTCAGTTTCTGGTGTAAAACCCTAAAACAATTGATTTGGAGCATCATAAAGGCCGCTGTGGTGGAAAGCACAAGTCCCCTGCTGCACCCATACAGCCACTGGGTTACTAAAAGATCAAATAGCACTAATATCAAGTTTTGTTTTTAGATAAAAAGTTATGTAATGCACGTTTGAATTAAGAAAAATACATCAACAGCAACCTTATCAGAGTATTTACATTTTTTTATGCAATTTTGAGTGAAAATCCATGTTTTTTAAAAGGAATTTTAGTGTAATAAACGTACCACAGTGGCAGATTTTTTAAAATTAGTTTCTCAAATCAAGGGTAATTGTACTTATTTCTGGACGACTTTTTGCAGTGTGTTGGGACTAACGCTAACGTAACATACTCTTTCTCCTGTTTGACTAAGGGACTGAAGAGGCCTTTTGCAGACAGCGCACCTTTGAACCTGTTAAACCTGAGCTCACGTGTTCATCCATGTGCTTGTTCTTCTCCGCAGCGGACGGATTTCCTATAAGGATATGTACAATTTGTTGCGCATTATCTCGCCCCCCCTTGGCTTAGGGAAGAACTGCCCTAATAGGGTAGCATACAAGGTTTGCAACCAAGACATTTCCGTCACTAGGGTGCTTTGCGTACCTCTCTCGCCAAGAGACTTTAAACTGAATGGCTGTGCACCAATGAAATCGCCTTTTACACTGGCACCACCCCTTCAAACGGACTGGCTTTGATTGAAAATGCCGGGCAGGAAACAAAGCTTTCATAGCCGAGGCATTGCCCCAAAATGCCTTCCGTAATGCCTTACTTTTCTTATCTGTAGCGCTTTATTGATTTAGTCAATCCAACCACAGAAATATAATAAAACTAGATAGGTCATAGCAACCGTCGCCGTGGGAAATATAGCGGCCATCTTGTGTTCAATGGATTAGCCAAATAATGTAAAAAGAGGAATAGAAAATTCATTGAATAAAAGTTTTAAAAAAATGCTAATTTTGTGATAGTTTTACAGTCCTGGTCATAAAGGGAAGCCCATACACTGCAAAAATATACATCTTGATGAGTCAAAATGATATAATATAATTTGAGTAATTCTGATTAGCAAAGTGGTAACAAAGTTTGTTACCACTTCTTTGATGTAAATTTTTATGTTTAATAAGAAATTGAAACTTATTTCTGTTGTAATTACATGTTTTTGGTTGTTTTAGTTGCAAAAACACTTGTTACGTTGGCAGGTAATTTTACTCACCTGCTCAAATATTCTTTTCTTTTTTTTTTTCTTCAGATTAGTTTTTCCAGTGTATGTTTTGAAAATGAACAATAACTCCTTATCACTGCTGGTCACTTATTTATACAGTATTACAGTATGTCTGCATGTCCGCTCACTGTATGGACACATCTACTGATAATGAATCAATTTATTTACACGATTAACATTGATGCAGACTTGAATGAGCAAAAACTTTTCAGATACAGTATTTTCCTATTACTATGGCCAGACATAGGCACTACAGAACTATATAAAAGTCAAAAGTCCAAATAAAGCTTCTCCTTTTAGTTTATACTGTGTTTGTCCTTGAGTAGAGCATACTATGACAATATGACCGCCAGAGCTTTACCACGGCAACCATCCTTTCTGCAGTTTTATTATAGATCTGTGAATCCAGCAATGATTCAAAATCGATGCATTTGACAAAGCGAACAGGGCATTTTTGTGCTGAAACCCCCAAGGAAAGTGAGGCTTTAGTCTGTGCGCTGCAAAAAGTAAGGTCAAAAATGTAAGATTTTCTTGAGAAGTAGATTTGCCCTTGATTTGATAAACTAATGTCAAGAAATCTGCCAATGGGTACGTATTTCTTTTACACTTTAATTAAGAAAGACATCAACAACGGCCTTCTTCAACGTCTTCTTTCTTAATGTCAAAAACGTACCTGCCTTGGAAATAGTTACTGAAATCAAGAGCAAACTGACTACGAGAAAATTGTACTCACTTCTCGTTTAGTTTTTGCAGCGCAGCTTATCCCCATAACGGCTCTGAAAGCTTTGTCTCCGTGGTTGAAGTCGGGATGTCTGCTGCATGTCTCCGAGCAGACATTTCCTTTACGATGCTGTCATTTCTCTTCCCTCTCATCAGCTCCATCCGTCTGCGGGTCGACCTCCCCACTTCCATCGCCCCCCCCCCCCCCCCCCCCCCCCCCCCCCCCCCCCCCCCCC
>OMNZ01109078.1:20560-32046 GCA_900303255.1 Lesueurigobius sanzi | reverse complement strand
CTTTAATACGTTTGTGTAGGTTCTCAGTCGTACAGGAGTTGTCCATCGTAGGCAGAAATTCTTCAGTCTTCATCTGTACTCTGTAGTTGAAGTGTAGGACCTTTCGATCTTACTCCAAAGATCGTCATCAGCTACTGAAGGCCTGGAGCACGCTACGATAAATCTTTAATAGTATTTATTTATCATACATTTTGGTTTATAGTTGTACTTTACCTTAATAATGTCTGGATGTGCTAAACGTGATTTGTGAATAAATCAGCTCCATGACTCTGATTAGTGGAACAGACGCTTTATTCAGATATTTAAAAAAATATCGAGTTATATCGTATATATCGCCAAAAATATTGAGATATGACTTTTTGTCCATATCGTGCAGCCCTAACTTGTTTCAACAGGATTTCCGCGGGGCATTAAAAAGCATTAAAAGTCATTCAATGAATTGTGTCAAAAATAAGGCCTTAAATGTCATTAAAAGCATTGCTAGAATTCAAACTGGCATGAAATCAAATGTTCTTGGAAAATAATAACATTGCTCAACTAAATTTACAGCATGTACAGCAAGTTTGTCAAAAATACAAAAATTGGGGTCTAGACTGGAGTTATGGCAGTAATCTTACTGTATTTCTGGTCAAAAGTTGTCCGTTGTAGCAAAAATTCTATTGAATATAGAATATTAAATATGTTCTGACGTGTCGTTTGTAACATTAAAGAAAAAGCGTTACATTTGACTTGCTGCCTGTATAAACCCTGTTCAATACATGTTTTATTCCAGGATATCCGTCGCAGACATCGCTATCTTGCCCATCTGCCACTCACGTGTGAATTCAGCATCTGTGAATTGGCTTTACAGCCACCGATTATCTCCAAAGAGACTTTGGAAACTTTTGCAGGTTGGAAACATAGACCTTGAAATATGGTTTTATGAATATTTATTCCTTGATTGGAAATCTCAAAATTAATGAAATTTTGGTTGTCAGATGACTTGGAGAAAAGAAAGCGTCTGAGACAAAAGAAGGCAAGGGATGAGAAACGCCGTGAGAAGCGCATTGAAATTGAAGAGAACAAAAAACAGGGGAAATGTATTACTTTAATTTTCAACAATTCTCTTGTATGCTGCTAATTTTTGATAGGTAATCAATGATTCAAAAATGTTTACTTTGCACAGACCCGGAAGTGCATATTGGACTAGAAAATCTGAATCATTTCCCAGCGTTTGGGTCCCCTCCGTACTACAACGGCCCTCCAGTCCAACCTGACTTCACCTTTGCTCCTGCCTCACCCCTCAGCAGCAGCCCTCCTAATGGTAAGCACAAAATACTGTATATCTGCAAGCTTTGGGCCCTCCACTTAACCCTCCTCAGGCTGAATGAATAATAACTACCTAATGCATATTTAGATGGGATGTTTTTTCCAACTCTGAATGGACAAAGCTCTTCTTCACCTGTTGTGGGAAGTGTGGAGGAGGACGGACACTGCATGTCCTTTGCACAGGTGAGTGTGGACAGACTTTCTTTGAGCCAAAAAAGTCTTAATGTTCAGTAAGGGTGACCCTTCATTGTGCTCTGTTTAGATGCTAAGAGATGGAAAGGCCAGGGTTGATTCCGGACATAAATTGGCTCCAAAGAAAGGTAAGTTATGATGATATTTGCTAATTTTGTGTTTGTGAATTTATGCAAAGGGACCGATTTTGTATCTTTTTAAACATAAGTGACATTTCTACCATTATTTATGGATTCCATTTCCAACATTATTTATGGATTCCATTTCCATTCAAAGACTAAACTTAAAATCATACATAAAAGGTATATTTTGTTGTGCACATGTCCTTGACGTCATTGGGCTCAACCACTAAAGAAGATAATGTTTCATTTGCTTTGTGATGTCTTTGCTGTCAAACCGGTTTGTTGAATGGGTATCCTTTGAGTCTTTGTAATAGTCAGTAATAATACTTTTTTCAGATATGCTGTTGGCTCCACCTGCCGCTGACAGCGATGGAGAGAGCGACAACTCTGACCGTGTTCCAGTGCCCAGTTTCCAAAACTCCTTCAGCCAGGCTATTGAGAAAGCACTTCTGGAGCTGGACTCTGGCCCAGCTTCTTCCCCTCAACCTGTGGTTGAACCAGGTTTGTTTGATGACACAATTTTCTTTTCTTTTTGTTCATCATCATTGTTGTGCTTGGTTGATTAGGTCTTTGTCTGTATGTATTTCAGATGATAAAGGAGGAAAGAAGAAAAAGAAAAAACAGAAGCTTCTTTTTAGCACCTCGATGGTCCACACAAAGTAGACAATTAATTTACTTGAGTTGCAAATCTTTTCACTGCCTTTGTTCATTTCTCCCCTTTTCAACTATAAGCAGGGTTTAGTGTGTAGCCAAAGGTGATGCTTCTGTCTGTTTGAGCCAGTGCATCTTCAAATGTCCTGCTATGAATTTTACTTTTACCCAGAAAATCAAAGCTTTGCAGCAGTTTGTTATACTGACATCTGTTCGGTAATATACAGCCCATTAGCTAAATGAAGTAAGTACACAACCCGCTCTTGAGACTGGAGTTGCGCAGCCATTGATGGAAGTGCTGCTGCATTTTCTGAAGTCCAAGTCTGTAGGACCCATTATCAATGGGTGTCTTTATTTACTAGCAGTCAGCCAGCTGCAGATATAACACCCTTTGGAAATGAACCCATGATGCTTGGTGCTTTTGAGATCTTGAGTAAAAATTAACTCCAGTGTTAACATTGAAGAGCTACACATCTTCATCCTTTTTAATAAACAAATGGTCGGGTGTTGATAATTCTTAATGGATTACGCTGCATTTTATTCCCTTGATTTGAAAAGTCAGTATTGAGAAAATAGTTCTACAATAATAGGTAATCTACATATATGCACTTTGTCTCAGTTTCTTGTTTTGTAGAGGGTTTACAAACTTATCCATTACTCCCTGTTTCAGTGTTGGACTGTGGTGTTGGAGGCTGACGATGAGATTGATTTGTGGAAAAATAAGGGGGTTGATTTTATTTTTGGTTGAAGCTTCTAAAATACACTTTTATTTTGAGCAAATGTCTTGACTAGTGTTCATAACTAGTCTGTTAAAAATAAACATTTATGCACAATCAATTTTGTGTTCTGGATTTCATCCTGACAGCATTTATTTGTACCACAAGAGGGCAGCCTTCATAGTTTTCTCATAAGTTAAGAATTCACACTCAGATATCTGTTGTAATGATTGTCTTTATTACCTGGCACCACCTTCATTCACGTACTTCCTAGATATTTTATTAGCTACTTTTCCTTGTATGGCAGAGGTTGAGAGGGAGGCTGGATAGCTCCACCTCAGACCGGATGTTAAAATAATTTACCTTGCAAATACAACTTGGGGAAAGGTTTCGTTCAACTAAACTTGAAGTTTCGATAATGCCTATGCTACTGTCCAGGGAAGGTATATCTCAATATGTGGTATTGTGACGGAACTACACCAACAATTAGCCTGGCCAAAGAGTTTTACACATTACCATTGTGCTTGAGAGTAGTACTTCAATAAGTGATTCTGTCACGACACGTTGGCATATGTAATTATTTTCACCCCTTTTGATGACTGTATTATCATTGAACGCTTATAAACGTCTAGATAATACAAGAAAAGAACATTTTGAGCCTGTCATTTCCATGATTGTGACGGGACGTACCGGAAATCATGGCTCGATTCCGTGCGCTCTTGACGCACAGCTCGCTCCAGTCTGACTCGGCGCTGTCTGTCCCTCTGTCAACAACACTGCAACCTGAGACGGGATAGCCACTCGGCTAGCGCACTAAACCGGCTAACTTAGCTTCTCTGCTAGCCAAAAACTCACGCAAGAGTTAAAAGTCAAATGTTTTGGGTTTGCTAGAGTGTTTCTTGCGCGCTTGGAGCCGCTTCGAGAAGACTGGGGATGCCTTTCCCGTTTGGTGAGTTGTCTCCACTTCGGATCAGCAACAAGCGAAAGACAGGTTCAGTCAGTCAGTAGTATTTCCATTTCGCGAGTTCAGCCTCTTGAGTTGTTAGCTTACAGCAGCTAACCAGAGAACTGTTGATAGATTAATTCATTAGTGATTACTTCGGGGTTTACTCGTCTAAGTCGTATCTTGTGCCAAAATGTATGGTGCGCATTCAACAATTGGCCACAGTTAAGTTCTGGTTTTACACTCATCCCTGGCTGTAAGTAGGCCACCTCTCTTTGAATAAACTCTGGGTATAATGTGCCCGATTCAAGGTAAAGGGAGACTGAGCAGACAGAGAGGTGGCACTTGTTGCATATTTCTAGACAATCAAGAAAGGAAAACTAAGTATCAATCCACTGAAATCTATTAGGTAAGATTAAATAAAACTGTGGATTTACACCTTTCATTTACAGCCGACTATCCAAATGCTGGTAGGTTTTAATTTTGCCTAGTCCCACTTTGACTAATTGGATTTGCTTGATCGCATTCATACCCAAATTTAGACGGCTATAAATTATTTTTTTTAAATCTGGATGGTGCTCCACATGCTTCAAAAACAATATTTCCGACTATCCACTCTGATCACAACTCAGACCTAAATGATTTAACTTTACAGTCAGAAGTGTACATTATATTATTCAGACCAAAGCTTTAAACTAGAAAAAAAATCTCATTTGGTCAATAAGTTCTGAAAAAGACAAGCCACATTACAACAAAATTAATGGATGACAGTTTTACTCTCAGAACTTTATAGATCTAAGAGTGTCCTAGGATTCCATCACTTTGTTAAACATTACTCTAGGATTCCCGTCAGAAATACTACACTCATGCTTTTAACAGCCAGATGAGTTCAAGCAGTGTTTTGTTTGTGCATAAACTTCCTCCACACTGACTGGCCAAACCGGGTTACTTGCGTGATACATCATGTTACTGTAATAATACCAACACAAAAAAAACATTCAGCCTGTTTTAGTGATGGCCTAATAATAACTTGTATTCCCAGTGTGACTTTACCATTTTCTGTGTATAATAACTTGGATACACACATGTTCATAATCCTAACCGTTTCCCCAGACATCTCCTCCACTGAATGTTTGGCATTCTTTGTAAGCTGAGGCATTTCCCGTCAATATCGGGTTCAACTATTCCGATCTCATCAACTTGCACTACTCTGTAACCATTTCATTCACAAAACACCAAGGAATCACTGCATGACCGTTAACATAGTGAGTACTGGAGTGACAGGATCAGGCAGAGTTGCCAGCGATTCCTAATCTGTGTTGTTATTGCAATATGTGTTTTCTTGTAAATGAAATATCAAATGTTTTCATGCAGTAATAAAAAAAATATTTCACAATGACAATTTACAATGTATGTTTGAAAGACCTTTATGATTTTGGTCTTTGTCCGATTTAGCAGTGATTAACCTCTTGACTTGAAGGACTTGTTGCTCTTGTCTCCATGTAGCTGAATATGTGTCTATGGTTAACAAGCCCTAACATCTTTAATAATAGTTATTATTGTCACCAAACCTATTTTATAATAACCTACAGGGTGCTGCATGTCCCGTAGCTGAATTACAAATGAAGAGTTTATTTGCAAAAACAGATAAGTGCCATTGACAAAAATCAACATACGCTTGTAGTTTTCTCTTTTTGTAGATGAGATTTTAATGACCAGATCTATTTTAGTGCATCAGAAATATGAAGTCACTTGTTATTGATCAAATTAATTCACCTTTAACTTTACTGGTGCTACCTGCAGAGTACAGTAATAGAAATTTAAAACAACTTAGCAAAAAATTCAAAATGGAGATATCTGCTTTTGCAAACAAACTCTTCAAATATTATATAAAGAAGGACGGAAACCTATGGCGGCATGTGGCTAATGTTTTCCTTGTGTATTTATGTACGGCTCACATGTATGGGTGTGACGCTGTTTACTTTGGTCTGTGTCATTGCAAGCAGGCTCTTCCAAAGCATTTGTCGTAGATACAGCAGAGATTTGGTCAACATAGGCTTGGCCTTTTTCACTTAAGCTGAATAATTTCAGATAAATCTAAATTGCTTGGTTGGATTCGATTTATGTTTTGAAACCAAGGTATCCTTTCATTTGGTGCATATTTTAAAAAGAATTGCTGAATTTGTATAAGAATAACATGCATTCATAACATCTTTCAAGTCAAATAATTGAAAATATGATTATTCAAATGGGTCTAAGTTAAATGGGTGAAGACTAATTTTAATGGAAATGAATACAGACAGAAAGTACTGGCATAGTCCATATCGTGCAACAAGCCAATTCGTCTTAATAAAAGTCTGAACTTTCGGCACAGAGAATTTACGAATAGAACAGCTTTCGATTATGTTACCTAAACAATTGCAAACCTTTCTATTTGTAAATTTAGATTTTGGTTTGTGATTAACCTTGCAGGACTTGACGTATATATATTTTTCCCTGTAGGTTACTGCAGCCCCTGCCCGCTTGTGATATGACATCGCTCCCCGGCTACAATAGAAATCAAAGCTCCTCCTCGGACAGCTAACAGGTAAAAAGTGCTGACACATTTCATACTGTTGGCTTAGCCAACGTTTTCTTTTTCCTCCTAGAAAAACATGTTCGAGCCTGAACAACAGAAAGTCGTTGCACATGTGGAAAGCATTATCAGATGTGAGGAGGAGGAGGAGGAAGCGTCTTAAACAGCTACAAACATTCACAGCTACAAAAAGAAAAGCTATCAACTGTGTCAAATTTGCAAATATCATAAAACCCTATTTTTACTCTAGTACATGAACAACGTATCCATTTGGACAGAGTGCAGTGGAAGAAATGTATTGACATTGTAGCTAATTTGCGTCATTATTTTGTTGGCCAATAAAGAAAAGGTTTGTTTTCCCTTTCTTCATACTTCAGACATTGCGTTTAAAACTTTATCACACAATTAGTTGTTTTTGTCTTTTATGAATCATGCAGAGTCATTTGCAAAGTATAACATTCAATTCAATTCAATTTATTTTGTATAGCCCAAAATCACAACAAAGTCGCCTCGCACAGCTTAAACTATTACATTTTGTGTTTGAAACAGGCTTTACACAATCAAAGGCTGAAAAAGCTGTGTTGATTTTATTACTCCATTGTCCTCAGATTTAACAGTCTTTGGAGTAAAGTTGTGAGAGTTGCAGCCTGGTGTGAACATGCAGAGAATAACTGACTGGCTGAGCCTGATGTGACACTTTTACAGCATAAAAACAACGACTTTCCCCTGATGCCTTTTGTATTATATCACAGGCCACACATTTCAGTCTGCACTTTGAAGTCTGCAAACCTCCACTGCAATATGTGTTATGTCACTTGAACTTGGACTTGGTGATGCTATATCCTACCTACCACTAGTACTTTGGTCTTGAGTTTGACTAAAAGCCTCTTGTGAATTATATTGTGATAAATGTGATTGAAATGCTAAATGAACTTACTAAATTATTAATAAAGCCCTTATGTAATTTAAATTGGATGCATGCCAACTATTTTTTGGCTTGTAACCAATTAACTTACACGGGCATTTGAGTTAAATGATACTTACTTCTGGTTTTGTTTAAAATATCAAATAGACACTCATAGCTCAGGTATACTTTTCTGGATTTATCTAAATACAACCAACAATAGGATTGTAGCACATCTAAAAATGAGCATTAGCATTGCATTATCTGACCACTTTTTTATTGTCCAATAAAGTGCCTCGTCAGTCACAATGCCACTCCTAATACAAAGTTCGTGGCAAATGAATGTAGCCATGCCATAGTGTTATTGGTTCTTTGGTATTAGGGTTTGGCTCATGCTGTTTTTTTTTGTTGAGGAGAAATGTAATATTGAAGGTCTATTCTCTCTTCAGGTGGAGTTGAAAGATGGCTGCTGAGGTGGAGGTCCAGTCTGCAGAGGTGGGGAGGTCAGGAGGGCGCCTGCACCTCAGTCCACTCACCGACTCCAACAACAAAAACCTGCTGGAGATCTCCCCCTTGAACCAGCCCCGTCTCATCAGCCCGGAACCGAGCAAACCTGCCCTGGGCCCAAAACCGCGCCTCACCCCGAAACCCTTCACCTTGGACAGAAATCCCACCATTAAACCTATCCTGGCACCTAAACCCCAACCTAGGCCCCGCTCAGAATCCACACGACCTGTTGTGTACAAACCAGACCTACCCAATACCCCAAAGCCACATACACCGCTTTCATCCAGCAAACCCCAGCCGGTGACAAATAATTCTACCCGTCCCGCCTCGACATCTGTCAGAACCTCTAAATTAAATGCGGGACAAACGACCAAGCCAGTTGCCCAGCCCTTTAAACCAGCGCCTCCCCTCGCTGACGACCCAAGTAAGCCAATTTCCCCCGTACTAAAGTCGTCAAATTTGACTTATTCGAGGAGCCTCAAAAGACCCCCTTCGGCAGAGTGGTTCGGATCAACCCAAAAGGAGGAGCGGGACTTCGAGTCACCCAACAAACTCGGGACGTTGATTACGAGAGCGAAATCCATGGGGTATCTTTTACAAATTGGGCAAGAAGAAGAGGGAAAGGCCAAATCGGAAGCAGCTGTGGCTCTTAGAGCTCAACCCAGAGGCATCAGGCCGAGACCAGTATCTGCGATTTACCCAACAACTCCGACTAAAACTGAGTCCCCGAATCCTGCTTTCCCACGGACTGAAAGAAGACCTCTATCTGCAGATCTCACATCTAAATTTGAATCGGCTGGCCTTTCCTTGCATCGTAAAACCTTGGCAGCGAAGGAAAATTGTCCAGAAAACAGTTTGCAGACGAAGGAGCAAGTTAAGTCGCCGCAAACTTCCACTGCAGTAACAAATAAACCTGCTACATCGGATCAAAGCAAAGACGATGTTTCGAAAGACAATGAGGATTTGCGTGGGTCTAGTATCAAATCAAGAATCAGCCTTTTTCTCGATTCATCCGCCTCGCTAGTTGCACCTGCCCCGGGACCAGCTCCGGAGAACTCCCCAACGCAAACTGCCCCTGAAGCTGAGCCCGCGGTGGGAGTCAAGCAACTCATCAAACAGCTCACTGTGGACCAAATCACCCCGAATCAAAGCCCTGTGCTAAAGCCTGCCCTCAAGCCTCGCCCACTGCCTCTTGACCTGACCAAAAGGTAAGAAAGAGCCGCTCTACTTCCCCATTTGTCTTTTTGTCCCGTTTGTCTTCGTCCAGGGGTCCCATTGTCATGCATGGCTTTTGTCTCGTGTGATATGTGTTCATTAGGTTTTCGCCTGATCCCACGGTTTCCCTCGGTGACGCATCAGATCGCCATGACACCGGAAAAGCTCTGGAGAAGAGGGTAAGAGTGGGGCGAGGGTCAGTAGAAGGCTAGAGCGTAGTTTGTGAAGCGATGTCTCGGTTTGTGTCAAAATCACAGCCACTTGTCTCGTCTCTGGGGACTTTTAGCCTCTTCTAACGACTGCACATGTCAAACTCTGACATGATTTGATAACAAGCAATTTATTGATTACAACTTTCACCTTGGACACTCATTCAACAATTCTTTGCTAATCAAAAACACAGTAGATGCTGTTTCTTAAAGCAAGAAGAAGCAAGCTAGTGGATCCATTACTGTTTTAAGTTTCTTCTATATCAGACAATAAGGTAAGCGATGTGTTGTTCAATTACCTTAACATGTTTCGAAAGCCGTACTGTTTCCTTCTTCAGAAGTAAGATAAGATAAGATAAGATAAGATTTTTATTGATCTCACAATGGAGAAATTTACTTGTCACAACAGCTCTTAGGACAGTATCACACAGGAGGGTGCACAAAGTCAGGAAAAGTGTCATCAAAGAAGCAAAAACAACAGGTAATAGTAATAATAGTAACAATAAAAATAAAATAGAATAAAGATAGTCTATTAGCGTCTCTCTGTAAATAAACTGTGCAAACATCTCTTAAGCACTAAATAGATTTAAATAAAACAAAAATAAACTCTAGTCGAAACTGTACAAACATCTCTTAAGCATTAAATAAAATAAAAATAAACTCTAGTCGAATGTATGAAGTGTCACATGATGTAGGATGTGACGTCTTATATCCGCTGTTGGCCTGACGCGACCTGACAGGTCTGTTAGATCTGTCAGGTCTGTCAGGCCCGTACAAGATGAACGCCATTCAGAAAATAGTGGATCCATTTTACTTAGTTCATACTGTGATTTTGCATTGTAAGTCCACATTTGCATATGCTTTGTCGTTTGTCAATCTTAAGTTTATGAAAGTTATCATCTGACTCTTCCTTTTGCTAGCGAGTCAGTGGTCAGAAGGCTTTTGATTTTTTGCTATATTGTTATTGTATTAAATGTAGACACGGTAGGAAGTGACTGACAATGGCAAACAAAAAAACATGTTGACTGTTCTGTCTGTGTCTGGGAAAAAAAACTATCCCAGAGGAAACCAAGCATTTCAGAAAAGAACAAGAACTATAGAGTAAACATGCAGTGAAACTTGAGACAGTCGCCACATCGATTATCCCTTGTGGCCGCTGGTTATGAAACGCAGCGAGAGAAAATGACTGAGAAAAGGTCAACAACACACAGAGGCTTTGATTACACCTCTGCACCACCACACCCACTCTTTTCAGCTCAGACTGGAATAAGAGGAGGCTATACCACCCACAGACAGATGAAATTATCAATGCCTTTGTGTGTGTGTGTGTTTTGTCGTCTATAAATGTTTTGTATGGAAAAAAATAAACGTAAAATTTTAAAGTAGTTTAGTTTAGTCCACAGCTAGAAGGTCCTGGGTTCAATCCCCGAGCCAGACGGGGCCCTTCTGTGTGTAGTTTGCATGTTGTCTGGTTGGTCCGGTGTCTGCGTAGGTTTTCTCTGTAGTACTGTTTAACACTAGCACACATACTGTATAGCAAATACCTAATTTACCCAAACAAAATTTGAGATGTAATATAAAAAAGCACATGAGTTATTATGAAATGTGTGTTTGCCTTAATTTAAATTTATACATTACAATTAGGGCTTCACGGTTTTGTTTTACCATGTTGGCTCAAAAGAAAAAAAAAGGCATATATACTGTATAAAGTGATCTCTTGACAAGTTAAATTTGCTTGAATTTAGAATATTTTAGCTCATTTTAAGTAATTTTTATTTGCCAAGTAAAATTATCTGCCAATGGAACAAGTATTTTTGCACTTAATATAAGAAAAAACAACTTCTTGCACTTACAATTAGATAATAAATCGAAATTATATGCTTTTTCTTATAGTGCAAAAATACTTGTTCCATTGGCAGATAATTGTACTGGACGAGTCAAAATAAAGTCAAATATTCTGATTTCAAGCAAATTTAACTTATCAAGGGATCACTTTTTGCAGTGTATTGAAGGTGTTGAAGAAGAAAAAAAAGATGAATATTGGTATTTTATTGTTACATAACAAATGCAGCGCTGCACATGGTTCTTTTGGGGCTCTTCCTTTAGATTTCTCTTGGCACATTGGATTATCTAACCTGTCGCTG